>CM030010.1:15377517-15672517 GCA_017639485.1 Pluvialis apricaria
ATGTGTTCTAGGAATACTCCTTTTTGTGAAGCTGGGGGGGGGGGGGGGGGGGGGGAAATCTGTTTATCACACCTTGCAGGACATTTGACTAATCTATGGTTCTCTTCCTTTTCAGATCTGGTTTGCTTTTGTCAATGGCTTTTCCGGACAAATTCTTTTTGAAAGATGGTGTATAGGTCTCTACAATGTGGTAAGATGATTTGTGTGTTCTCAGTCATTTTCAGCCTTAATCATGAAAGTTTCTTGAGTAAGTAATCTTCAATCTCCAGAGTTTTGCAATATATTTTTTTCTACTACCAGATGTTTACAGCAATGCCTCCACTAACTCTTGGAATATTTGAGAGATCCTGTCGCAAAGAAAACATGCTGAAATATCCAGAGTTATACAAGACTTCCCAAAATGCACTGGACTTTAACACTAAGGTAGATAAAAAATCAAATATAATTAAAATTATAAAACTATAATTAAAGAAGAAAATAATAGGAATTCAGTGTAGTTATCCTTTTGGTTCTGTGCTGCTCATAATTAAAAAAGGAGGGGATTTTTATTACTGCTATTTCCAGTTGTCCACTTGTCTGTGAATCGTGCAAATCACTTATCCATTTCTAGCAAGTATGGAAGCCCTGATTCTTTTTTTTTTTTTTTTTTTTTCTTTGCTGGTAATAAAGCTGTCTTCTATAGGCAGAAGTGATTAGACCTCTCTGTCGCTGGGCTGTATGTATTGGTACTGTTATATGGAAATGGATTACTGAAGCCTGTGGAGAAGCGTTGCAGAGGACAATAAGAGCTGTCATTAGATTTGTAGAGGGAGGTACTTGGTACTGGTCTTTGTCAATTTGGAGTTGCGATTTTATGGTTTAATTTTGAGTTTTGGGAAAAAGTACTTGGAGACAGTTAAGAATTGTCAGGGCAGATCAAGAGAAACCTGAGACTACTTGAGGTGGAAAACAGGTGACATTCATCTTGGAGAGAGTAGCACAAGTGTAGGAATCTTACTATATACAATATACGCAATTTCTACAGATTTATCCATAAATAATCTTTATTAAAAAAACCTAACTAAAACTTTTTCCTGATTCTGCAATTTTGTGAACGCTGTGATGTTTGTAAGTGTTCCTTCTGGTTTGATTTCATTTTTGTAAATATAATTGGGACATTTCAGGTAATGTCTTTGTATGTTGAACTTGGAGATGTTTTCAGTCTGTCATTGAATTAACAATGCCTACGTGTGGTGGTCTGTAGTAGATTCATGGAGCTAATGCAGCATACTTAGCTCTGTGCCACTTGTGTTGTAAAACTGGAGTACTCCTATGTATGTAGAATTATTTGTGTAAACTATCTTTGCTCACTGAAGCATATGAGACTTTTCTCCTTCCTCAATTCATCCCTTCATCCACAAAAACAAACCTAAAAATTGTAAGGAAACTAGGGAAAATAGCATTTCTTGTGTCACGGTGAAAGCTTTACAAATCTAAGACATTTCATGATCTATTAATACAGACACTTTTGTGTTGTGATAGTTTTAACACAATAATGTAAGTCATGAGTTATATTTGTTGGATTTTTTTAAATTATGAGTTGTTAATATTTTTATTGTTGCACAGATGTATTGTTGACTTCATTGGAAATTCTGAAGCTATTCCCATACGACGCTTGTTATGAGTAAACGTCTACAAACTTCCCAGCTACAAAATTCCCAGCTATATAAGTTGAATAGTTGGTGTTAAAGATTTGGAAACATTACTGCCTTGAATGTAGATGCAGATGTTTGTTATGGTAAAAGGGATCAAAGGTTATGAGGTCATGACAGAGGTTAAAGGATTAGCATGTGACAATAAGAATTGGTCAGGAAAATGGAAAAGTAGAACTAATTTTTCTTGCACCCACCTGTGCTTTCTGTCAAATAAAAACTTCTGGTAATGACATAGCAAGAAGGAGAGACAAAGGTTAATGAGTAGCACAAGTTCAAATGTGCAAAGTATTGGAGTGTAAATTGGATCATACAACCTAGTGTAGTTGTAGAATCTAACAAAAGACTTTGAGACACTGTGGAAAATGTTGTGAGGCAGGCAACTTAATTTCAATTGCCTGAACACCTTAACACTCATAATACACATCGATTAGTTACAATAAAGGCTATGATTGTCAAAAGCGTTGTTAATGAAAAAACATGATTGCTCTCCTGAAGGAAATGGATTACATATTTTTGAGTAGGTCTTTTTATGTCTTTATACAGCATATTGTGGAAAGCATCAGTAGGTTGTTTATGCTTAAGCTTAATACAGTTATTTTCAAAAGGCATATTTTACAAATGAAGATAAGTTTGAAAGTGAAATTTGAATTATTTAGCAAATACATTAAAGGAAGTTTAATATAACAAAGCTGAGCACTTCAAGAATGGAGCATGTAAGGAAAAGTCTAAGGAAGATACTTTTATTTGTTCCTTTTTAATTCCTTTGTATGTGGAAATACAGAGGTAGGTATATATAAAACTCAGGTTTTGATTTTTCTGCTATCCAAATTTCTTATTGTACAAAATGTAAATTATGAAAGCTAGAGTCCTTTAATTCCCTACTTAGAATGTAGCACTTGTTCCAGTTGTCTGGTTTAGTTTAATTTTTCTAATGATATTCCCATATATATGCATTTTAATTTCCTTTCTGATTTGAAATTAAAAGGAGGAGATAATACACACTTTTTTTCAAAACATAAAAATAAACAAATGACCCATGAAGAGCGAAGAGGCAGAAAGTGCCTGTCAGTTATATTACTTCACAGTGGTGGCCTGACAGAAACACATTTTGTGAATCTAACACGCAGATAAAAAGAAAGGTCAGGGTTCACAGAGCTAGTTTATTGCAAATGGTTCTCATGGATCTTTCTGTTTTCCCTTAGGTTTTCTGGGTTCATTGTTTAAATGGCCTCTTCCACTCATTCATTCTGTTTTGGTTTCCACTAAAAGCCCTCCAGCACGGTAAGTATTATGAAAAATAAAAATACAAATGTTGAAAGGTACTAAACATCTAAATTCTTTCTTTTTTCTTAGGAAAGCTTTACAAATACTAACAGTTTTCTGTGGTTACATTGCAGGATACCATTTCCAGAACTAGAGCAGGCGCAGTATATTTAAAATGTTTTATTTAAAATCTTTATAAAATAGGAGTAATATTATATACACATGCATAAAACTACATAAATAGGTTTGAAGTAAACTGAAACAAGACAGAGAAAGAGAGATTGCTACTTATTTATGCTGACTTTTTTATATAATATGCTACCACAGTAAATACCTACAAGGTCCTAATCAGGACTGTCCCTTGCATTCTCTCTTATACTTTGTAAGCTTTTACTGCCAATGTTTATACCTTCTCTCCTGTTACTTCAGGGACATATTAACCCATTAGTTAACATCTGTATGAGTAGGCTTGTCATGTCTTGGACAGCTAAGTCCTGTCTCCTAGTTCAACTGTTGCATGTGCATCTGAGCTGCAGAAGGAAATGGGACGGTTGGGAGGAAAGCTGTATTAATTAGAGGAAGCTGGAAAGCACTGCTGCCTGTTTGTGGGAATGCCTGTGTGTATGGGAGCTCTCATAGGGGTAAGGTTTTGTTTTGCTTCCACTTTGTGGGGAGAAAAAAAAAAAAATAACCTGTACCCCGCAGCTTTTCTTTAAAACTATTAGTCTTCTCAATTTCCCTGATAGCCAGGCAGTCTGCCCTGGCATAGGGGACAGAAGTATTCTCATGGACATTTTGGAATTGTTGAGACTAAATAATGAGGTGGTCACAGCTGCTTGTGCCTGGACAGGTTAAGGGGAAAACTTCTTGCAGAGTGTTATGCTCAGTCACTTCTGATGGGTAAAGGGAAGTAGGTAGCAGCCTGTTTTCTCTGAAAGGCCACGGGATGTGAGTACAGTGGCAGCGGTTTGCATTGGAGAGGTTTACACATCCTGGGAGGAAAGAGGTCCCAAAATGTCAATGCATACTCTAAAACCACAACCTCAAATCCAAACCAAAATCCCCGTTCAAAGCTGTAGCCAGTCTGTGTGAGAGATTTATGCATTAAATGATGGAGAAATCTTTAATGAGTGTATGTGGTGATGAAGAATAGAGTTCATGTGTGAATGGCAAAGCTGAGACACTTGCACGAGCGCTTGTGAGAGCACTGTAGCACAGGCCTCTTGGGCTTACAGCCCCTGGGCCAGAACTGACCTGCTGACAAGTCTGAACAGATTGCCTTTTCTCTTCCTCTTTCATTCCTAGAGAAAGGCCAGGTGAGCAAGGGGAGCAGCAATGGGACAGGGATTGTGTGCAGGGTGGGCGGTATAACCAGTACCTGCCATGGGTCCCGCTGGTGCACAGCGTTCTGCATGAAGGGGAAACGAGCGCAGGATGAGAGCTGCTGTTAATTAAATCTCTGATGGCTGTGTGTGTAAAGAGGAAAGGGAAATAATGTTATTGGTTTCCTAGGGAGGAGCTGATGAGTGCCAGAGAGGAACTTCTGAGAACAGGTCTCAGCCTCCACCTTCTCTTTGCAAACAGGCAGCGCAGGAGGATCCTGAGACGTGAAAGGAGGAATGGGAAGAGTGGGGGATAGCTCAGCTTTGTGCATAAGAGTGCTGAGTCCCAGCGCTCTGACTGATGGGAACAGACTTAGCTGCCTGCCAGTTCCTCTGTTTTATCCCCATTATGCTCATTACTGCTTGGTATATATTGTTAAGCAGCAGAGTGCATGTTTGAGGAGGTATTTATTAGCACATTGAAAATCAAATCCTGAAGGTCACGAAAATCTCTCAGAGCTCACGGCCATCCTTTTATTTGAGCATTTTCTCCCATTTACTCTTTAGTCTCATTGTCCACCTCTTTCATGTCTGTAAGTGGAAAATTTCAAGCTGCGTGTGTTGTAGTAGAGTCTACCAAGAAATACAGGATCAGAGAATAGGTATGGATTTGTAAGAATTATTTTTCAGAATTCGCTCTATGGGTCGTAACCACTGTACAGTACACAAAACTTCCATGTACTGTTGTGGGGATATGAAAAGTGACAAGGACATAAATCTTCACAGAAGCTTCTTCTGATGCAGCTTTGTCAACATAACAGTAAATCATAGAATCATAGAATTGTCTAGGTTGAAAGGGGCCTTTAAGATCATTGAGTCCAACCATTAATCTAGCACTGCCAAGTCCACCACTAAACCATGTCCCTAAGCACCACGTCTACCCATCTTTTAAATACCTGCAGGGATAGTGATTCCACCACTTCCCTGGGCAGCCTGTTCCAATGCTTGACAACCCTTTTGGTTAATACTTCCTAATATCCAATCTAAACCTCCCCTGGTGCAACTTGAGGCTGTTTCCTCTTGTCCTGTCACTACTTCCTTGGGAGAAGAGACCAACCCACCCCAACTGCTTGCTACATGCTCCTTCCAGGTAGTTGTAGGGAGCAATAAGGTCTCCCCTCAGCCTCCTTTTCTCCAGGCTGAACAACCCCAGTTCCCTCAGCCGCTCCTCAAAATGGCAGAAGCCAAACTTATATGTACAAGTAAGCCCACTGACAGCTCCCTCTTTTGCGTAACCTTTAAAATGAGCCATGGTCTCAGCTTTGTTTTCAGGATTCCAGAGCTCTTGTAGTCCATTGTGGTGTGCTAATGTGTCCAGGGAGAACTTTAAATCGGGGAAGTGCCCGGAATGCAAGCAGTATCACTAAAGCTAAGGAGGAAGCCACTGTGAGCTCCTTATGTTGGAGTGGGAGAGGGCTAGGTTAAGAAGGACTACTTGCAAGCATTTTTATTCTAGTTTTTTGTGTGAACTTTTACCTGCTGTCTATTTCAGAATATCAATAAATAGATCTTTTTTTCTGTGATAAATTGGCCTCACAAGTCCTGAAAAGAAAGGAGCACTCTTCATCTGCAACTAAAATGAATTTCATTTCAAGCATGTGTAAAGGTGATATGAAGGCTGGAAAAACACTCAACACAAATATGAAAACATACTTAATTAGCAGCACGTAGTATACCGTATGCTAACTGAGGATAGTGCAAAAATAAGTGTTTTCAACTACAGACCATTGTTACCAGCTTGTTGCCTTCCTCTGGCCAGCCCAATCAGAGGAGTTTTAATCCCATCCCCACCTCCCCGCCAAAAAAAAAACCCAAACACCTTTATTCTTCTCTTTCCCACAACACAGCTTTTTAAAAACATCCTTTCCTATCATCTCTTAGCCTTAGCAGGGCTTATTGTTTGTTGATTTTTTTTTTTTGTCTTGTACTTTTATCCTTCCTTACCGCATGCACGGTATTTTGATATCTCTTTATATGATGGCAGTAAAAAGGAATATCCCAGTGATTAGAGCCTCTACAGCAGAGTAAGTGTTCTGGTGTAGTTGCAGTATATGAAAAATCTGGAGTGCTAAAAGCATTCTTAAGCTGAACACATAGAAATTTAGCAAGCTCAATACTTCTGAACTATCTAGAGGGAATTCCTCATTCTCAGTTGTGTGTTGTCCCATGCCTGCTAAGAACTTTCACAGAATTGGGATCAGAATGACCTATGCTCTAGCAATAGTCATAAAATAAGTTCTGTTAAATAAGCATAAATGCACTGTTTCAGAATTCTCAACTTAAGAACCACAGTAGATGTGATTTTTATGCAAACATGTCTCTTCAGGGCACTGAATCTCTGCATAAACGCTGTGTGTGTATCCATATGTGCAAAATGGATATATATTTATATGAATCCACAGATCTGAGTCGGGTAAATTTTGAAAATGTATGAATAACAAGCTTCTAAAGAATTAAAATTGAGTATATTTTGTATTTTTACTTAAACTGAGTCTCAGAAATGTGGATAAGAGCAAAGATAAGTTTCTATACCAAAAATACCCAAATCAGTGAAAATCTGACTTTCTAAGCTTTCTGTTTACTTATGTTACAATTAATTTACACTATAGCTATTATATTTCATAGTTTTCTGATGGTAAGATACTGTATCTCAACTTAAAAGTCACTGTGATTGATTTATTACTGAATTCAGTATTGCTCATATTGTATGATGTTACAAAAAGCTCCTGTTTCTCGGATAATTCCTGAAGTCACTGAAAGATTTAAAGGAGTAAAAATTATAAAAGTCATAAATTTCTACTGTTCAATACAATTCAAGGTGGAATCTGCTGTTAGCATGCTGTAGGAAGTGCTACCATCTCTTTTGTAACAAAAATAAGATATTTTTTTAATATACATATATATATTGCTACTGTGTATGTTTAAGTGTTTTATCACTATTTCCTTCTCCAGGTACTGTATTTGGCAATGGTAAAACTTCAGATTACCTCCTCCTGGGGAACACTGTATACACGGTAAGTCTTGCTGCAGCTATCTGGTGCTCTGTAGCTGACTATCTGTATTGGCTCTGTCTTTAACTCTTAAAAAGTTGTGAGTTGATTATTGTTTATAATGCTCTGCATAGAATACTTGATTCATTGTAGTGCTTAAGAATGAGAAATGGCACTTGAATGACTCCTTGAGAAGCTTTGAAGTGTGTTTTGCATTTTAATTCCAGTTTTTAAAACAAAGCAGTTTAATAAAAGATGCAGAAGATTCATCTGTTCTTTACTGGAAACTGCCTGTTTTTAAAAATAATGTGAACTGTAATTAGCATGCTTATTAATTTAAGGTAAGTTTCTGCATTGGAGAAATCCCAGGTCGTTGTGGACTTGTGAAGATACTATTCTGTTCTCCCTCTCTTAATTTATCATGGGCCCTTGAAAGAGGGATAGAGCTGCATGGAACCAAGGTTTGCGGAACATCTCTTTGGAGAAAACCAAACTGCCAGAATTACACCTGACCCACACTTAACAGTAATCTTCTGTTACTCTCATAGCTATTAGTCACTACTGGGTTTTTTCTTCTTTTAGTCTTTTACCTCCTAGAATAAATTAATGAAACTAAATATCTGTTTCTCACTTGCTAGGTATCAATCATAGAATCATAGAATGGTTTGGGTTGGAAGGGACCTTAAAGATCACCCAGTTCCAACCCCCCTGCCATGGGCAGGGATACCTTCCACCAGACCAGGTTGCTCAAAGCCCCATCCAGCCTGGCTTTGAACACTTTCAGGGGTGGAACCATCCACAACTTCTCTGGGCAACCTGTGCCAGTGCCTCACCACCCTCACAATGAAGAATTTCTTCTTGATATCTAATCTAAATCTATCTTCTTTCAGTTTAAAACCATTACCCCTTGTCTTGTCACTACATACCCTGATAAAGAATCCCTCCCTATCCCTGTAGGCCCCCTTTAGGTACTGGAAGGCTGCAATAAGGTCTCCCCAGAACCTTCTCTTCCCCAGACTGAACAACCCCAGCTCTCTCAGCCTGTCCTCATAGGAGAGGTGCTCCAGCCCTCGGATCATCTTTGTGGCCCTCCTCTGGACTCACTCCAGCAGGTCCATGTCCTTCTTATGTTGGGGACTCCAGAGCTGGATGCAGTACTCCAGGTGGGGTCTCACGAGGGTGGAGTAGAGGGGCAGAATCATGTCCCTCAGCCTGCTGGCCACACTTCTTTTGGTGTAGCCCATGATGCTGTTGGCCTTCTGGGCTGTGAGCTCACGTCGCCAGCTCATGTTGAGCATCTCATCAAATGACACACCCAGGTCCTTCTCCTCAAGGCTGCTCTCAATCCATTCTCCACCCTACCTGTATTTGTGCTTGGGATTGCCCTGACCCAGGAGCAGAACCCAGCACTTGGCCTTGTTGAACTTCATCAATGTTACCCAATAGTTGAGGGTTTTCCAAGATCCCTCTGAGAAGCAAAATTAGACTTGTGCTTACTCTCCTCTGTTCTTCAATATTAAGAGTTCAATTAATTTTTCAATTTCCTATTGTTGGCAGATACAAAAAAAATTTAATTCTTCTATCAAAATAAGGGGTCTGTAATACAAATACAAATTCACATCAAAATCAATTTCCTTAGGGAATGGGGAAACAGCATAACTGAAATAAAGGGAAAGTATTCTAGAATACATTCTAGTCCTTTGAGACTGTAGCTACTGTCAACATCTCCTGTGTATGAGAGAACATTTTGAATGGTGTTTTCTGGTCAACTAACCAGAAAGATTAAAGCATAAAGGGCTGATAACCACAGCCCATTCAGTGTATTTCCTACTGCTTTGGCAGTTAAAATAAAATGTTTCTACTGACAGTCTGTACATGGACTTTAAAATTATTCTTTCAGGCACATTGAAAAATTGTTTGTTCACACGTTCTCTTAAAAGTGTAGTTGCTCTACACTTTACTTCCCCTGTTCCAAAAGGCAAGCACAGCATGTTTTGTCAGCTGTGGTTGCATATGATTATGCAGTCTATCATATGATGAACTGATCTCCGTTAGGGATGGATGGAATATCCTGGGTAAGTGTTTTCTGTGCAAGTCTTAATAAAATTAAGATGTAACAGTCATTGTCATAGCTCAGTCCTGACAGAAGTAGCTCAACTGACGCCGGTCTATTTGTATTATGATCTCATAACACCAAGCAGTATTTAGAAGTCAGTCATTTATCTGAATGTCACTGCTTTCACCAATATTGATAAATATTTCATAAGAGTATCCACTAGAATGCCCTGTTCGAAGTGAAACAGGTGGTTCCTGGGGAGAGGTATTCTGCACTGGGCTTTTACCCTATCTACAAATGTTTCTTTGTTTACTGTACTTAGAAGTTGCAACCTTGATCAGTTCAACTGAAGCTTATTTTATTAATTGTATGTATGCTATATGTACACGAGTTCCATAAGTTCACCTATCCTAGCACCTAAGCCAGGTTTTCTGATAGCGTCTCCTATTCTTTGATTGCTCTAAAAATATCCTTTGTATTGGCCATCATCTTGTAGAGTAAGTTAGTGCTATACATGTTAAACCCAATTATTCAACATACTGCTGCAATCACAGCTGAAATGCATTTCTGAAGGGATCTCAAACTTCATCCTACCCAGTCTTTCTGCTCTGCACTTCCTTCCAAAAAAGGAAGCCAAGCTTGGCACTGGGACAAGACAAGTTGCATGCTGGGCCTAGAGTTTACTGGATTACACTAGGTCCCATGGAAATGAGTGTGCAAAAGTGCTGTCTTTTAGATTATGACCCACGAGTTGATGAATGTCTTGAAATCTTACGGTTCTGCAGAACACTGGAGTATCATCTGTGATGTCAGCTGACTTGCAAACATTGAAGCCTGCATTTTCAGATTTGCAGCAACATTTTCCACCCCCTTCATAAATTAGTTAATTTCTGATACTTTCAGTATAGTAACCTGGAACTGTTTGACAAGCTGTATCCATAAATGATAAAACAGAGGTCACATTGCAGTTTTTCTGTTACCTTCTGCAACCTGTTTTCAACTAGGAGACCTGAAACTTCACCGTCTTGAGAGGCTAATTGCTTGCTACTAACCTGCAGAATGGCCAAGAATGTCCCGAGAAAACACTATTTCGCCATTATAAGTCCAGGCAAACTGCTTTTTCATTTGTTTTGCAGATTCTCCACTTTCCTTCACTTCACATTGAAAATCTGGGGAGCAATGGGGGTTGCAATTGATGTATTCCTGCTCTTGCGCAGGAATTCAAGGAGGTCTGGAGCACACATGAAGATTTGAGACTCAAAATTGTGGGGTGGGGGGGATTTCTTTGAAGATTCCAAAAAAACATAATCTGTGCTTGCGAAGTGATGTGCACTGACAGTTGTCAGTCATTGTCTTGAAATATCAAAATCATAAGGTTAAGGTACTTCTCATTCTTCCCACTACTTTTAATCTGGTTTTAGGAAGTCTACATTCATCACTTGTGCAAAAATTCATAGCAAAGGGATGCAGAAATTAATACAGTTTCTTTGGATCCACAAAGAAAGGAATGTGCACTGATTCATATCATGTCATGGAATTATTTCTTCAAACATAAATTTCAAATAGGAGTAGAGTGCCATGAAAACATTTGTGTGAACATTCTTGAGGAGTCTTTTTTTTAAAAAAAAAGCTCAGTGCTTTATACAGAATACCAGTTTGATTTCTTGTTCCCTGGGTAAGATTCAGTGAGCTATTGTTAGTTTGGATCAATGGGTGGAGTGAGAAATAAAACCCAAATACTTAAGTAAACCACTGTGTGTAGCTGGTAACTTTGTTAGGGGAATCAGTTAAGATGCAAGGAGTGTGTACGTTCGCAGCCTATGTCTCCTTTTATATAGACCTGCAGGGTTTGTTTTGTGGATACATTTTGTCTGTGCAATGAGAATTCTTGATGTGATCCTAAAGAATGGTGTTTTCTTTTCTTACGACTGACTCAAAAGTAGCAAGCAAGTGTTCCAGACGAGAAGTGGTTGGGTTTTTTTTGTCATAATTCATTTTTTTCACTCATCCAAACATAGCACCAGAACTGGATAGAATAAGTAAATTATAACACTCATCATGGTCGTTAATTTTCTTCTAATTAGATTTCACACATGTTTTAGATAATGGAATTGTGGCGCTGTGATTTTATTTTTTTTTTTTTTGTCCTTAATAATGCAGCAGTAGTTGAAATAGGACATTCCAGACTTAAAAGCATAAACTTATAGCTAGGGTGAAAGCTTTCTGGCAGGATTTGTATCCTTCTGTGCACCAGACATAGTGAAAGTCTTGTCAAATATATTTAACCAGTTATTTTCCACTTCTGATTAAAGTGAATTTCTTCTGAATTTCTGAGGCTGCTTGAAGTTCAGCCACAGACTGACTGACTCACATCATTGCTGCCAACCTGGCCAACAAACTAGAGTTTAAATTGTAGCTGTTTAAGCTGGAGCTATGTCTTTGTGACTCTGTTTTTCAGCCTCATGTTCTTCAGATTGCACATAAAGCAAAACTTGTGATACATATTCACACGAGTTACAAAATGTAATAACTTTCTTTGCTAAACAGAAAACTTGTTTGTGTGAATTTCAAAAGAAAGAGATAAACAGTTTTCCTGAATCAACTAGCCCTTGCTGCGGGATTATAAACTTTCTGCTACTGCTCATCTCTAAACTAAAATGGAGTATGTCCTACAGGACAATAACATGATGTTTTCAGAGACTGCTCTATAAAAAGAGTAAAGATAAGAAAAGAGTAAATATAAGAGGGAAGCATGAAAATGACATAAGGCTCATTCAACATGTTATTTTGTGTGCAAAACATAGGTCTGAAGCTGCCAGCATTTAACTCTTTGGCTTTTCAGGGTTTGGCAAAGGTCATTCAATTACTAACAAAGGACTAATGAAGTAAATGAAACTTTTTTCTTTTTTTTTTTTTAATTTAGACTAGCGTAAGCTTGATCAATTGCAAGTTTTCAGCCCAACATCTAGATCTTGTAAATCTGTCTTCATGTAGAAAGTAGTAGTCTCCATAACTAGGGGGTCAGCCATCTCTACTGAAGTGGACTACACTTTTCACAACCCTTTCTGTGTAACCAAAATACCATTGGTAAAGAAGCTAATGACTCAGTAAGAGCCAGAATTGCGGAGTTCTAGGAGTGAGGCAAGTTTAAGACTTCTAATACAAAAGAAGGGTTTCCCAAATCAAATGAGTGGAGATTATTAATGGAAGCTAATAATTCTTAGTGTTCTGTTACTAGCTTATTACTGGGTTGTATTTTTATATCTTCTGGTGGCATTTTACTGTGGTCATTCGAAGGGGCACTTAAACTTCAGACCTAAGCATACACACTTACCAAAAAAAAAAAAAAAAAGGAGTAAAAATTCAGCTAGCTGTGATCTAAGAGAATTTCGCTTTGGGGCTGCTGAGAGCCCTACATTTTTGGGGGGATGAGATTCTTTTAAAGCAAAAGAGCTTTTCCATAGCTTTTGCAGGTCCAGAGAAAGGATTGCCTTCCGCATTACAGTCTTTGGTTTGGATTGTATTACACAGCTAGGTGCATTCACACACACAGTACTTCCTTGAGTATTTTTACGGAACTCATATTTAAATTTAAGAGACTGATTATCCTTTCCCTTATTTCATTTGTGCAAGTAAACATGAAGTATGAAAACCATTAAACTTCTTCTTCTGTTCTTCTGAAATTTTAATGAAACTAATCAATTCTGTATGTTAAGTAAGATTCCCATATTAAATAAGAACCCTCTTTCTCTCTTTTTTTTTTTTAAGTTTGTGGTTCTAACTGTGTGTTTGAAGGCTGGATTAGAGACCTCATATTGGACTTTGGTAAGTAAATGTCTTTACCATATTCTCAAATGTTCTATGAAATATGATGGATCAATAATTGCATTATTTTCTTCTTTATTACATTAAGCCCTTACAATTTGTCAGCCCACCCCACAGTATCAAACTAAACTGTGGTGACTGTGTGGATAGACAGAATATCCACATACAAAAAATAATGCTTAATATTAAAATGGAAGACGCTGGGATAAGGCTTAAAGTAGTCTTTAAACTAGAAAATGCAAATTACTCTGTACTGATTGTAGTTTAACTTAAATTGGCTTAAAACGTAGTAATATTGCTGCTGAAAGTATCTTTCAGAAATAGCTAACTGAAGTAGCAGAGTTAAATTACTACAAGGCACAGAAATTTCATCCAATGTATCTGAACAGCATTGTAAATACTAAGTAGCAAAGTTCTTTTTTTAAGTTTTAATGCATCTGTGATGATTGTTCTGTTTTCTTTTTTTGTTTGTTTTAACAGTTCAGCCATATAGCTATTTGGGGCAGCATAGCACTTTGGGTAGTGTTTTTTGGAATCTACTCTTCTTTGTGGCCAGTCATTCCTATGGCGCCTGATATGTCAGGAGAGGTAAAACTGTATTTTAATTAATATTCAAATGTGCGTAATGAATATTCTTTCAGTCTGTGGTACAGGTCTAACCTTTATTGGAGCCTTCTGCTAACTAGGGGTGCATAAAAGGGTTGCTTCTTTTATACCTTCAATGTGGTAGCCATGTTTATTTAAAACAGAATGAAATTTTACTCTTGTGAAAATGGAGCTCAACTAACGGGCTGTGATTATATTGTCTGGTAAGGAAGAATAGACAGATAAGCTGCTTTGCAGTTCTTCAGTAAGTTTTAATTTTCTAAAGAGAAGTCTTAACAAATTCGGAACTCGGAATTACAGTGCTTATTTGGCTGGAGGTTTTTTTTATAGCGAGGTAGCACAAGTAGTGCATTGGTTAAGGCTGGTTTTTCATCTTTGATTTTACAAATTTGCTAATTATTTGAAACTGTAAAATGCTTGAAAAAGTTTGAGGTGCCATAACATTGCATGACAAGCTGCTGCTCGTGCAAACTTTTCTATTAGTGTGCTGCTTGTAATACATTACTGTACTGTATCTTTAACCTTTTGACAGTAACTACTGCTTTCTCTTTCATTTACTATCCCATTTGTGTAAACCTGCTCTGAATATTGCAAATAGGACTGAATCCATAAAAGATGCTTAATTGCTGCCTGTGCTGATCTAATTGGGACTTCAGTCCCGAATTCTCAAAACCACTCAGTTCCAGAAATGTCTGAAGTTTAGTATTAATTTCCCAGACACAGTCTGCTTCTGGGCATGGCCCGTACCTCCTGAGCTGAGGAGCTCAGTGTGCAGTCTCGGTGGGAATCGGAAACTGAGAATACCTGCTTGTTTCAGAAAGATACTCTTCTAACGGTTCTCAAAGCGTGTCAACTAAATCAACCCTTAGACCAGTAGAAGAGTGAGTGCCTTTAACTCCACCTCTGTGATATAATTCAGCAATTTAAAAACTTGTGCAGGATGTGGGAAATTTAGGTGTATCTCTCTCCCTCACTTGGAGGTAATTCAGACCCATAAATCTCACCTCCTACATATAAGCAGTTATGGGAAAATTAGTATATAGGCATTTATGTAACTACTACATTTTAATGGCAAGCGCAAGGAATTAACGTAAGTACTTGGACACCGAAGAAAAAAGTGAATTTGAAATTATACAATTTCTTGCTGCTTTTCATCTCTATTATAACCTCTTACCCATGTATATATATATATTTTCTACGTTACCGTGTTGCCTCCGCTACTCAAAATTATGTACACTATACTAAATTAAAGTAATTGAAGCTATCATACTTCAGCATTTTTCTTCATATACATGGTTTCATAGAAGAAATAGAATGATTTTAGAATTTGTTGGTTTTAAAGATTTTGTAAAAACTTTATACGTTGTTCTCTAAGACAAGAACTTTTACAGTAATAAGCACAGTGGGAGCAGCAGGATGTGTTATACTTGGTAAGACATAAAGGTGGCCACTTTGCTGTTGAAATAACAGAGTATTTTACTTGGTATGTGTTCAGTCTCTGAAGTTAATGCAAGCAAAAGATGTTTTTGAAGGGAATGTAATTCCTACAAACTTGGAAAAACAGTGGTTCGTAAAGAGATGTAGCTGTCAACAAAAATAAGTGCTCTTATGGTTTGAATTCAACATGACACCAAAGTAGTCTGACTTACGAACCCAAATTCAGTTATTTATTGTGATAAAACTGTATCTGTACTTGGAATGGATAGTCGTATTTTGTTAGTGTGCTTGCTTATGCATGTATGTATGTATGGTAGCTTTAAATGTGTGTAGGTGTACACGGTTGTTTGAGGAGGTGATGTTGGGTGAGGTTGTTTTGGTTTGGTTTTTTTGTTTTCTGTCTAAGAATATAGTTAGTCTGTAACATCAGAATGAAGTCTCCTAAACATCTCATGGACCATAAGAGCTTATTTTATAAGCTCTGGTCTAGCTTTTTGAGCTGAACTCTCTGTGGCTAAAAGTCCTGTCGACGAATACTGCGGCTCAGATTGGAAGCAGGATTTTTTTATGCTCTCCTGGAAGCCCCCTCACTGACCGGGTGGTCTCTGGCAGGGCAGAATTCACTGGGTTTCTCTGAAGCAAGTCCAGGCCTTCCATAAGTATTCAAACTAAAGGATTCACAAATTTAACTGTGGAAAAGATTGTGGTGTGATAGAAACAAATCCATATGGACATCTCTGCTTGCCTGTGCAAATACTGCTTGTCTAATTTCTTCAAATGTGCGAGTCAGACTTGAAGACTTCATCCAAGTACATTTGGCAGAAATTAAATGAACAAGTCAAAAGCTGACCTCTACGTCTGTAGCACTGTGTCTGTTTTTCATTGGCCTGATCTGATAAATTATGCCAACGGGGATTTTTCAGAGGATTTTTTCTACATGTGTTCAATAAAAATGCCCCTTTTTTAATAAACTGTAGAATTATAAGGAGATTTTACCAACTATAATCATTACAAAGTTTAAATGTGTTCTTTCAGCTTCTTAGAGTTGATAACAAGAGTTCTACCTTGGTAGGTTTGTAGTCTTACCAGTCAGTATTCTTGATACAATATTCACCCAACCATTCAGTCCTAACTAGATGATGATACCTGTCTTCTACAAACATCTGTTTCATGGCTTCTTTTAGGCAGAAAAGAACCTACTGAAACACTCTAATAAGGATTCAGTCTAACTTCTTCATATTAATGTCATGAAAATAATATGGTCCTTGCTGCTTATTGCTGGTTCTATTCCAAGAAAATAAAATACTCATGCTCTTGAAAGGGAGAGAAAAAGCATATGGACCTGATGGAAAACTCATTCATTGGATGCAGAGGAAAGGTTTCATCTAAATATTTTGAAACTCTTGCATTGGAGCACTGAAGCTGGCAGCCCAAAGTTAAATCATAAGAATTATTGGTTTGTGTTCATCTTTAGTATCAAAGTATCACCCAATAACTTACTGAACAAAGAGACAAGTATGCCACATATTTTTGCAAGTTTTCCCTGCTTTTTACACTAATTTTGTTTCCATCATTTTGTGTATTATTCCAATTGTAGAGAAGATGATTAAAGTTGGCTTTTATGTATGTATTGCTGTATGTTAGTAATGCAGAAGGAAAGATTGCGGAATGCTCTGCTCTAAAAGAAAATATAGTGAAATGAAAGATGATGACTTTCTGACAGAGTGCCAGCAGTTTGTTCATTGTGTAGGCCACTACCCCCCTTCTTTGACATGTTCTTAATACTGTAATCAAGCGTATTTCTCTTTCTCTTTTGCTCTAAGTTTTCCCAAATAAGCCAAACAAAGACCCTTTTGATCCAAAATGCCCTGTTGATCTAGAATGCTGAGGCAGTTCTGGCATCGAGACCTTTGTTTTCTGGTCTTTCGAGATTGCTACTCCCACACTGGACCAGCTCCTCCCAACTGTACAGTACTGTTCCTCATAGCGTGGGAACTAGACGGCTCTCCATGTCACAGTACTCCTATGTCCTATAAATAGTGGTAACTAGGCTGCCAAACAGGTAGTGCACCAGAAGGGTTGAAAGGTGGATTTTGGCTCACATAGGCAGAGGTATCCTGGCACAAGTGTTGTCCAGGTATGAAGAATTGGTAGTTATAGAGCTGATATCTCTTAGAGGTTGGTAACAAGCATCTGGGTGATAGTAGCTGAAACGTTTCTTCAGTAAAATTCTGACAAAACCTTAGAATCAACATCCAAACAAGAAACAAGTTACATTTTGACAACCTTAAAACAGTTTCTGTTCCAGTTTAAAAAAAAAAAAAAAATGTCCCTAGTAAAGAAAACTTCATTTTCCCTGATTGATGATGATCAGGTGAAAACCGTCAGTTCACCATTGTCTTTCTGCAGACACAGGCTAGAAGGAAAAATGGATGAAAAATGTGAGAGAAACAACGGGTTTTATGAAGCACAAGAAAATGGAGAAATAGGCTGTAAAACTGAAGAAGGATATGTGATAAAAAAGGGGTGATAACCTAAGCATTTAATTATATAGTATCCATGGCTAGTTCAGGTACTGTATCAGATCAACTTTAAGTTATGAGTCTTTAGTAGTCTGAAACAAGACTTACGATTCTTATCGTTAATCAAGCTGAAGTTATTTACTTTTTTCTTCTTTTTGTTTGTACTTTGCTCATTCATTTAAAATAATTCTTGAGTTTATTCTAAGAATTAGGGACTATATTCTTTTAGTCTTAGACAGATCCTAAAATACTAGGAATTCAAGTTTTACCTGCTTATAGCAAAGTGTTAAAATACATTTTCTACCAGGAGGATTTTGGTAGTAGTAACAAAACATTATTTCTGTTGGAGGGAACTTGATGCACAGTGTGAGAGAGAAATACGGAAAACATTTCAAAAGTTTTCAGTGATTTTATAACAACTTTGCAGTCTCAACATAGTCTTTATTACAGTACAGTATTTATTTGCAGTAATGTTTATTCCCACATCTGTCGTGTGTCAGTACTGTCTAGTCTGGAAGCATCTGAACAACCAGCTTTACAGGTTATTTTCGTAATATTTTACCTGTAAAGGTTGTGCTTTGAAGTATGGATGCATAAGAAAGAAAAAAAGTACTTTGTAGGCATTTTTTGGTTAGATTTAACACGGTTATGGAGAAGTAGGTCATACGACAGGACAGCTGTTTTGACCCATTACATGAAAAAAGCTCCATTTAATTTCAAAAAAGGTGCCACTACAGACTAGAAGAACACTTTCATTGCAGACCTGAGTAAATCAACTGAATGTATCTTTCTGTACTACATTGATAAAACTGAAGTTGATACTTCTATGTGTAACATTATCAAAGAGATTAAGTGAAGTACACTTTCAATATTTTTTTAAACAAATCATATTATTTTCTCAGTTTAAACCATGTGTAGTTTTCATAGATATCTAAAAGTAAATGCCAGTTCTCTTCATATTTGATGAGGTATTTACTTTTGTAGATGTAATTCTGCATTACATCTACATTACAATTCTACAGTCTCTCCAATACACAGAAAACTGTTCTGTGATGCTGAACAAAATGCATTTTAAATCTGTGCTCCAGTGTATTACCAGGAGACATTTCCTGTTGTCCATATTTTGTCATACTGCACATTATACCCACTTGAAAGAAATACATGATGTTGTGATTAAATTGTTATGTTTTTATATCTGTGTAGTTCTGTTGGAATAATTGCATTAACTAATGAAGTTTCTGTAACTTATCACCCTAATAATAATAATACCTGTCATTCATGTGTCAGTGGACTATAAAGCTGCTCGAATCTTTCCATTAATGCTTCCATCCTTGCACTTCAAAAGGCTACTTTTCTTTTTAATGCCACTTTAACAACGTAAATTGATTTTCAAAATTATAAAATAGATACATTTCTCGACCAGTATGGTTATCTCTTTCTTGAATAAATATGGTTGTGATTTGAGTTGAAAACCAAATTGGGGAGGAGGGAAAAATAAGCCAGCCTGTTGTATATTTCATACTAGTACAACTCCTGAGTCTTTTGAGTTTGTTACTGTTGTGTGCTCTGAGTTGTTAGGCCTTTTTTTATACACCTGTCTGATTAATAAGTTAGCTTAAAATTATAACACTTACTGGAATAAGAAGTATGACATCAAGATTAAAAGCAAAAGTTTGGTATCTGCAGAACTTTTTAATTTATTGTGTTACTGTAGATAATGCACTGTAAAGTTCTCCAGAGCACCATCTGTTTCTGCTCTGTCTGACCCAAGGGACCTATAAAATTACTGACGGAAATTGAAGTTAAGGAACAAGGATGTATTTTACAGAATTTTAGATCATTTGATTGAGGTTTGCAGAATCTTTGTGAAAAACAATAATATTCCTTGTTGGATGATTTAGCTGCACCATGTAGGAAAGATGTATTAGAATATACTATATTAACAGTTTCTTAAATATAGCTTGTCTCTCTATTATTCCACATAACCTGCTTATATGGAATTGTGCTTGGTAAAATACTGGATATACATACTTTAATCCCCTAACTGATTATTTTTTTTTAACATACACACACAAACAAACAAAGAAAAAACCCACTAACTTTTTATAAATGTAGTTGTCCAGATACTTCAGTCTCTAATGAACAGATCTTATCTGGGGAGATGTTTGTCTAAAGTGTGATCTGAAAGGGAGAATTTGTTTTAGTCTAATGGAGAGCAAAGCCAGTATTCCTGCTAGTGTACAATCATATGGAATGGTTGAGGTTGGAATGGACCTCTGGAGGTCATCTGGTCCAAACCCCCCCAACACCTGGATAGAGAAAGTTGCCCAGGACCATGTCCAGATGGCTTTTGAATGTCACCAGGGATGGAGACTCCACAGCCTCTCTGGACAACCTGTTTCAGTTTATGCTCATTGCCTCTTGTCCTGTTGTAGGGCACCACTGGAAACAGCCTTCATCTGTACGCCCTCCCTTCAGGAATCTATCTCCATTGATAAGATCCCCCCTGAGCCTTCTGAGCCCCCTCTGAGTCCCAGCTCTCTCAGCCTTTCCTTTTATATGAGAGATGCTCTAGGCCCTTCATCATCTTCATGACCCTTCATTGGACTCTCTCCAGTATGTTCATGTCTCTTGTGTGGGGGAGCCCAGAACTGGACACTTATCCAGGTGTGACCTCATCAGTGCTGACTAGAGGGGACCCCCCTTGACCTCTGCTGGCAATACTGTTTAATAAAGCCGAAGGTACCATTTGCCGCCTTTGCCACAAGGGCACGTTGCTGGCTCATGTTCAACCTGTTGTTCACCAGGACCCCCAAGTCCTTTTCTGCAAAGCTGCTTCCCAGCTGAGTGACCCCCAGCATATACTGGTGCCGGGGGTTGTTCCTCCCCAGGTGCAGGACTTCGCACTTGTCCTTGTTGAACTTCACGAGGTTCCTGTCAGCCCATTTCTCCAGCCTGTTGAGGTCTCTCTGGATGGCAACACAACCCTCTGGTGCGTCTGCCACTTCTCCCAGTTTTGTATCATTAGCAAACTTCCTGCACTCTACCCTGTCATCCAGATCTTTATTAAAGATGTTAAACAGGGCTGGACCACAGTATTGACCCTTGAGGTACGCTGTTAGTTACTGGCCACCAGCAGGTCTTTGTGCCACTGATCACCACCCGCTGGACCTGGCCATTCAGCCAGTCTGCCTCACTGTCTGCTCATCCAGCCCATCCATCGACAGCTTCTCTATAAGGATCTTGCACGGCTTGTGCCCTGCTGTGTTGTCCCTCCAGCTGTAAAGGGTGCTGTGGATGGATACTTGGCTCTTGCATTTTTAAAAACAGACAAGTGTTGTTTTAACAACTTTTGCAAAATACAGCATAATAAATACATTTAAATGGTTGTCTATTTAAGAAAATTGCTATGGTACTTTCCCTCAATATTAGCAAGGGGAGTTATAAATAACTCCTGAAATTTGAAAAGTAATGATTCTATTTAGCTCTTCAATGAAACAAGAGAAGTACTGTGCCATGCTTTTAAGGGAACCTGTCAGATAACTCAGTTGACAATCTGTTTTTCTAAAAATTGCCTCGAGCCCTATATGGTAAACAAATACTGAAGTCTCTCAATTCTCCCTTTATTATTGCAAAACTTGTGGAAGATAGCCATTATTCGGTGGCTAACATCTGGGGTAGTTATGCTGACTTAGCCAGTAAATTTAAATTTTTTTTTTTATTTTTTCCCTGCTTCACTGCTTATTACCAATCTGGATCAAAATATTGTCCAAAATTCTGGGTCTTCATTTTGGGGGGAATAATTGCTGTAATAGATTTTTCAGCAAGGGACTATTTTTGATTTACAGAGCATGTTTGAAATATGTTTTTCAAGAACATTGAAATAATTAAATAGCAAAAGCTAGGGTCTTCCTTCATATTCCTAAACTTTTTCAAGGCCATTCTCAGTAAAAGGCCCCTATAGGAATTTTCCCAGATTTTTAGCACATTTTCATCTTCCTCCAAGTTTTTTCCCAGCTTGTCTTCTACAGACCTGTGAGTCTTTACAAAACAATCATCAGTGATCTGTATCTCTCTTCCCCTCTTGTTTAGAAAAATAAAACGTTTCAATGTATGTTTGTGGAGAATATTATTACTTCATAAAAGAACTGAATGATTTATTGAAGGTTTTTTTTAAAGTGAATCAGAATTCATCCCATAACACATACCCATTTTCGTCATCTGTCCTCACCTGAGAGCCTAAAATTATGTTACCGCCCTCATACTAACATATTTTAGCTTATTCAGTTCTTTAAATATAAAGTTTGCTTTTAGTCTTTCACTTCAGGAATCCAGAATATTTTCACAAGGGGTTTTTCTTTTCCAGTTTAGTTCCCGTTAGGTAGCTTCCATTTTAAGTCCTCAGACCTTCATGGTTTAATTGTAATTAGTCCAGTGCTAGATATTTGATAGCCAGAGTCTGCTATTCCCAGATACACCTCAAAGATCCTATTCCATATTCAGTATTTACATTCCTATTCTTGTTCTTCAACTGCACAGGTGCAAACAGAAACAGCAGAGCTGATCTTTGAACGACCAAATTTACCTTTTCTGCTTATGATGGTCTGTCTTGGTAGTGTTACCATTCTAATATTCTTCCTTTTTATTGGTTAGTCTTTTCCTGGTATCAGCATTTAACTGAATTCTTTCCCTCAGTGTATTATTGTCAAGTTTTTCCTGTTTAAAATGTTATGAATCCAATTCGGTACACATTCCTGTTGCAGTTGTGCATACAATGACACTTAAAAGATTAATGATATTCAGCTTCCATCTTTCTCCATAGCAGCTTTCTTTCCTGATGTGCAATAGTGAGGAATTGCTTCAGTTCTTTACGAATTCTAGTGAAACTCAGCGTTTCCCGTACTCCTTCCTGTTACACCTATTACAGTGCAGACAGCCCCTGTCCTGGTAACAAACTCTAGAACCACCAGAACTCATTCGCTCATCATGGCTTTACCTCTCCTTTGCCAGATACTATTTCTTATGTCATCTTTGAATCAACTCAGATAGAGTAAAAGATTCACAGGGAAACCTGAGGCAAAAGAGGACAGTCTAGCCTTTCCTTGCCGAATAACTAATGTTCTCTGATTACAAACATCATTAAAAGCAGAGCGATAAATCTCACCTTGCCAATATTTTCTAGCTTGTCTAATTTCACATCCAGATGACTAATTCTCTCTAATTTTCTAAAGGGCTTTTTTTTTTCAGCTCAAACTATAGCGCAACCTTGTTAGCCAAACATTTGCTGACAGAACCCGCTTCTCTTCCTAATTCTCGGGGAAACTTTTTTTGTTTGTGTGTCATTCTCCTCTCCAGCTTTTTGAGGAAATTTCCAGGTATTCGTAGGTATTGTGAAGCCTTTTTCCTTTACTGTTTTCTGGCTTTTTATCTTTGAAAGCACTTCCATCGCTATTTCCATCTAAAGTCAACAGAGATAGCAACTGATAATCTCTCTTCATAAGAGCTATTCCTGGCACCGTGATTTATTGCTGGTTCTTTTAGTTTGCTTTTTTTTTTTCCCCCCAAATGTGAAATACACATTGAGGTAACTTAGGTTTTCATAAAATGCAAGGAAGGAATTAAATGCCTGTGAACTTAATTCACAAAGTGAAAATGAGCAACCGCTCTAAGCTAATCACAAGAACACGTCATAAGGTGCAGTCTTGCATTTCATCCCTTTCTGGGCTCGAATGCCTCACTGTGGTTAGAGATAAGTGCTAATCTGATGGTTCGCAAACCTGAACTACCTCCCACAGTTAGACCCTTATCACCTATGTTTTTTAAAATACCCCTTTATCCAACAGTTAAATACTAGGTCATTCACCCAGAATGAGTGTTACGCAAAAGCCAGATTTAAGTTTCTCTGTGCTTTGCAACTTTCAGGGTAACGCTTTCTGCTGAAAGGGTGATAGAACAGAGAACTGCGTCTTTTGCTCTTTCGCTTTGTGTGGAACAATCAAATATTTCCTGGATCAGAAGAGACAGTTGGCTGGCTTTTTTGGTTTTTTAGGAAAAGGCAAGATGTGTGTTCCAATGGATACTTAGAATATAAAAATATTAATCAAAACAAGGGACTGCACTAACGACACATCGGTAGGAGGAGACCTAAGTCTCAGTTAATCCTCTGTCTGCCTTCATTAATGCTTATATATGCTATGTCACCATAGAGGTACTTCATGAAGCTTTAGGATTTATAGTACGTGTCTGTGTTTGTGAGGTTTTTTTATGTGTTTTTATTATTATTGATAATATTTATTATTTGCCCATATATAATTAAGACCAGAATCTTAATTATACCTCTGAGATACAGTCCACCTGCAGTGAGGAAATCCGTGATCTTACAATGGACTAGTAGTATCCTTAGCTGAAGAAAACAAGAGGAGCTAGGGAAAAGGGAAGACATGTTTCTTAGTCTATCCTTACTCGTTTTTGTCGTCTCGTGGGAGATTTGTTCAAGTAAGAACTTCTAGATTCTGCCTGGAGATCTCCACAGTTCTTTGCTTCATGACTGCCTGGTGCTCCCTCTGTTTCAGTGCCCCTTACTGTGTGGTGTATACCAGTAAGGTTTTGTTTTCTTTTGAATATATTTGCAGAAAATGGAGGGATACCCTTTTTGAGATACCTAATAAGCAGAGTTCCTACTTACTTCTTAATTAATAGGACCTATGAGATGAAAAATAGTAAAGAAAGACTAGAGGCATTACAAGAACTCGCTTGTTGGAACTTCATTGCACTGGGAGCTAAATGCAAATCTGTTTAAATGTTACAACAGTAAATACTTTGGCATGTATGAAGGCAAACACATGCAGATATCTAAAACCAATGAAGTTGTCTCTGTAGGTTGTTGAGAGGAGAAACTGCAGCTGGTTTCACGGTGTTGAAGAGGTATTATTTTAATAGTTCTGCAGTTTATAAGGGGAGGACGCATACATAGACGATACCTGAAATAAATAAACTGAAAATGGTTTCCATAAGCTTTTCTGCAGCAAGAATTTTACTGTTCTTTTCATCTTTCTTTCTTCACTTTCAGAAGGCTTTTTAAAATCTAAGCTAGCTGTTTCGATAGAATATTTCGTAGTGAAGAAAAAGGGAGTATTCTCAGTTCATTTTGGCATGTAATTTCCTAACAGTACATCTTCATTAGCGCATTAAATATGTTTTGCAGCCAGGATTTCTAATCTGCCACTAAGCCATGAAATGGCAGCATTTTCTTTCTTTTTTAAAAAATAAGAACTTATCTAAAAATCTGTACAATGCATCTAATGAGCAATGTTAATTCACTTTAGAAAGTCCTAATATTGAGCATGAGCTCCCCAGACGACAAATTATTTATCCTCCCTGCAGGATTTGTAAATCCTACAATAAACTAGGCTTCCCAGCTCTCATTTTGGATTACTTCTGAATTCCCCTGGGAGCCACTTTTGTGGCAGATTCCATTTGGTTTCACAAGGCCTAAAGGGGGAAAACTTGGCATGGACCACAAATCTCTCACATTAGGAACAATTTGTAAACCACGAACAGAGGCAGCCAGAGTCCGTCCCCAGAACAGGCTGCTCCTGTTAGTGCCATTGTCTGAAAAGGATTGGTTTGCCATTTCCCAGATGACCTGCCTATGTGTAGAGAGATGTGAAAAGTTAGAGACAAAAATGTTTTCTACAGAGTGAGGGGGGAGCTTTCTTGTACAGAAAGGAAGGAAATACCTCTGTGGGATTTTATTTTTTCCCCTCTTCGTCCAAAAAATACAAAGAGGCCCTCTGTCTTTAATGCGAATGTCGGCTTTAAATCTTTTAGGTTTGGATTAACTCTGTAAAAGAAAAAAAAAAAAATCTGACAGGCTTTCAAATATGACGCAGAAAAACTTTTTTTTTTTTTCCTCAATTCATGTTGTTCATTTGTAAAGCCAAAGGCTGGATGGACTGAATAGTAGGCGCCAGTTGTTCCTTCATTCATAGTTAGCATTACAATAGTCAGAATTAACATCCTAAGACCTACATTATCACTTTTGCTGTTTCACCAGCAAACATTTAATACAGGGTGGCTAACGCAAGCCCAGCTCTTTGCTATGTTCTTATAAATTAAAAAGTGGTGTTAATAATAGGAAGTAAGAGTCGTAATTACTTCAAGTTGTATATTTTATGCTTTTTCGTGTTTTTCAGGAAAGTTCATCTATCTAATTGCTACTTAATTATACAAAGTCTTGCAAAACGTACTTGTGATGGACATTTCCTATTAGCTGCTGTTTTAGGAAATGAGTATTTCATCAAGTATGTCAAAAGTCATGTTTTGCTTATAAAGTGACTGGGCTAATACATTTTCTCCACTTCCTGATACAAAATTTTCTATTTTTTTCCTCCGTTGAAAATGTGAATTGTTTTATTTTGAACCTATCACTGCTCAGTGTTTACACCTTTGCTGACAGCTGTTGGCAGAAATAATTACTAGAATCTCAGGGCAATATCTATGTCCTTTTATCATAGCTGTGGAAAGTTTACCAAATCTTCAGTTCAAATACATTCTAATGCTTTCCAAAGAATCAGTGTCAGTAGGGATTTGGATATGAAAACAAGGTAAATAGAACTTTTTACCTATATGGGAATGATATGTTTTTTCTGAAAATAACTCACTTTTGTTTTTACACATGACCATATCAAGTATAATTCTAAAATATTCATATATACACATTACAAAATTAGGCTTTATCTACTGCAAGCTACTTGCATTTGTCTGCTAATTAATATTAGTAAAATTTCAACTTGTTTATTTTAGTTACATACTGAGGTCTAACCTTTGAAAAGAATTAGTTTCCAAGTAGTGAAGCAATGGATTTGAAACGGTATCGTTGTATAGCAACGTTACTTTCAGTCTCTCTGCAATCTAATTACATTGCAAAGGTATTTTTAATACTGACTGCAAAACAGTCTTTCAGTAATATACTTCATAAAGTATTTACCATACTCTCTGCATCCATAATATTATTGATGCTGATACTTGACATGAATTACAAGGGTAGATTAAAGTGGTTTTTTTTCCTTTAATGTCCATACATTATGATGTTTGGTTTGGCTTTTTAGTGTGTTTTAGTTTTTAGTTTGTGTTTTAGTATGTTTACAGACCAAGGTCAGTTATGATCAGAAGAAATTCCTATGTATTAATATAAAGCAATGTTTAAAAAAGCAAACACGCAGATAAAAGCAATGATCTGATTTGCAAATACTTCACCGTGCATTAATGTTAGATGTTCATTTAACAATATGTTGCATACTTCCATAATTATGTAATTCGTTGTTTTCTTAGTTCTCATTTTTAAGCAGTTCATTGAACAGGAGTCTGTGGCAGTGTGGGAACTGTCGTACAGTGAGTTTTGTTGGAGATAACTTTGATCCAAGTAATATTGCAAAATGATTGTAACAGTGCCCAATATCCATATCAAGGGTCAGGAACCACTATATCCTGTTAGAGTTGATTGCAGATAAGAAATTGTGCTCGTTAAATGTTTACAAAGATTGTGCGAGTCGGGAGGGTGGATTTTCAATAAATCTGATTTTAATGGAAATGTCTACAGTCAGCGTAGTGGTGTAGAGCAGGGTTGTGGAGGGGTAGATTCCCCCTCTCTCAAAGAGCTAAGCAGTGTGGTCTTTCTACCAGCTTCTTAACATGAATTAGCGCTTACTATCTACTGGATTTCTATAGCGACTCAGAGGATTTTAGAAAGGAGTTAAAGTGTTTTTTCACATTAAAGAGTCTAGAGCGGTTCATTTAAATTTGCTTTTGATACCCTCAACCAAGTAATTGGTATTTCTGAGGTTTTTTCCTAGTTCTTGTCATAACATCATCACATTTTGTGCTTTTTTTTCCTCCAGGCAGCTATGCTGTTCAGCTCTGGAGTGTTTTGGATGGGACTTCTATGTATTCCTATGACAGCTTTACTTTTTGATGTAGTATACAAAGTGTGAGTACAGAAATGCCGAGGTTTACGGGAGAAAGTACTGACTTTTAAATGTGCATTCTCATTACTAATATAAGAAAAGCAAATGAAGATCAGCTCTGATGATTATATAAAATTATTTTTCACCTTGTTTGTTTTTGAAAAACTTTATTACAAGTGGTTTTAGTTTTTTTAATGTTTCAATAATTGTCATGTATTTTAATAAATGTTTGTTGTATCTAATTTGCAAGAACAGATGATAGAATATATTATTTAGACTTGCTTTATAACATTTCTTCTTGTAAAGCTTAATTTTAAGTCATCTGGGAAAATGGATTTGTAAATTGAATGTTTATATAACTGTTAAAATAATTTGTTCTTTTACTTTCAAGAAGAGTAAATCTGGCAGTATTTTGTATTACTTACAGAGTAAAGAGAGCTACTTTTAAGACACTGGTAGATGAAGTTCAGGAGTTGGAAGCAAAGTCTGAGGATCCTGGGGCAGTTGTGCATGGCAAGAGGTACTGTAAAAATCTGTAGATCATTGTCTTTAAAAAAAAACCTAAATATTTTCAGTCTTCTATATGTATCAAAGGCAAAAGGTTATTTTTCAAAATCCATACAAGCAGAAGGCGCCTGTAAAGAGGTTTCAGGTCTACTTAGCCCGTATGTTTTTTCATACACTTCGATGTAGGTTTTACCAAGGGCTTTAACTGCCGTGTTTCTTTGTAGCTGACTGTTACGTTTCTAGTTATTATGTATAGAACAAACTTGAGGTACAATTTTAATTCTGTCACTTCTGACCGTGTTAACGATTAATAGAAAGAGAGTTTAAACCTGCATCCTTCACTAGTATAGTTGTAAATTGGGCCTAGGCACAATAAAAAAAAGAATAATTTTTAAACCTTCTTGGTAGCATAGGGGAAAACAGCAAAATCTGTCTAGGATTTGCTGAAATTGAATACAACAAGCTGGCTTTGTGTCTAATGTGAGTTCAGAGCAAACAAATTTGACAAAATTATTTCTTACCTCATATAGGCTAAACTTAAAGACTCCCCAAGAATTTCCTTGTTACATCCTCCTTCATGGGTCAGGCAGGTAATTTGAAAAGGGAGAAAGTAAAACTGAACTACTGGACAATTTCTGTACACTCAGCCTAAAGGTGTGCACTCACTAAAATACTTAAGACTTTTTAACCCTAGCCAAACTCATAGCAAGCGCTTGCTGAACAGGCGTATGAGATGGCAAAGCCCCCCTCTCCCCCGCTTCCAATTCATTAGCGCCATTTGGCTGAGCTAGAGCTTTCTTTCCTTGTCTTCATTTTCATGACTTTTGTGAAGTGTAAAAAAAGCCAAAAGTGTTGATACTTGGTTTTTCCTGTTCTTTCTTTCCGTTGGACTGCTGGTTTTTTAGTATCTTTATGGCAAAGGGCTTAGCCAAGTAGGCATTTTTCCTGATGAGTTATGCATGGAAAGAGACCAGAAAAAAGCACAAACAACCACTTTTATTGTAGGTTCAATTTTCAGGAAGCACCTTTTGTTCATAAAGATACTTAAATTCCCATTCTCCTTCAATCGTACTGTATCCCTCCTCCAGTTCTGTGGAAATCGGCTTACGAGGGTTTACCAGCTTGAGACCAAATTACATTGGATACCAAGGCGATGACCACCATTTCTAATGGGTGGAATATCCAGCTTATGTCTTTGCTCCTACTTTTCCTTCCTTTTCCTAGAAATTTATTTTCACAAGAATGTTTTATCTCTCATGGAGTTTATCTTCACTGGTACCATAGACAAATACCAGGGGATGTACTGTGAGGCCTGGAAGCTCATCCCACCACCTATGGAACACCTACTCTAGTGCGGTGGCCTACATAGGAGCACATACCTGTATAGTATCTCCCATCAGGCTCTATATGCTGTCTTTGTGGCAGCAGCTTTATACTGGAAGTACTGCAAAATCCCCTAGTTGATGACAGTTCCTTCATTGAGCATTCTTTTCCTCATCACTGCTAGACCCAACAGTGCTTTAAATGTGATCTAAATTGATTGTTACGGATGCCTCTCTCCAGTGGCAGCGCTCATTAAGGCAGCTTCAGGGCAAGATCCTCCTCCAAACTAACCAACTTATATATCAATGTGCTGAGCTTTGAGCCAGAAGCAATCTATGCTGTATGCTCTTTTGCAAAGAGCAAAAGTTGTAAAAGAATGAATTACAGGAAAGAAAGCAGACGTTAGTACTAGACAGTGCTAAAAGGGGAACATCTTGTGGATGCAGAAGAAAGTAAGGTAGTGTCCCTTCTTAGTGTTCCATACTTGCATTCCCAAGAATTCTCTTGTATTCCCAAATTCAGCTACTTTTACTTCCGTTCTATAAGCAGTATGCTCTTCCTTCATCCTACAGAATGTCTTCCAAATCTCTTCTTTTTTAGGTAAGAGGAATTTGGTGTTTTCACCACTAGTTTTATAATTATCTTTTTATCGCACAATGAGGTCATTAGGAGGGCTTCATGAAGGTGGTTTAGTTACCTGCCAGAATGTCTGCCTTAGATCTGTTCCTTTTCCACAAAGTTATTTTTAGGTCTGTATTCTTTAAAGTATAAAAGCACCCCACCTAACATACAAATCAATGGATGTTAGACATCTTAGTATCTCTTAAGGATTTATTCCCCCCATGATTTTTTTTAAATTATATCTTAATTTAGGTAGAAGAGCCAAAACTTCACCCTTTATGGAGAAAGTATTCTTTGTTAAAGGAGTGGTCTGATGAACTGACTTACTTGCATCTTCAGAAATTTGGTTGAACTATTGTAAACATTTTTGAGTCTCCTAAGTTGTAGAAGCCTTGATTAACTAGTTACCAGTGCAGAGTCAGTAGTTAAATTGGTAAGGAATGTCCTCTACGTCTGTTTTAAATATATACATGAGACTCTCTTATTCTTGAGTTGTAGTGCTTTTCATGCAAGATCAAATAGTTATTTTTGACAAACTTACTATGTGTTCTTCAGCACCAAATAATATTTTTCTAGTGTGCATACCTCTGGAAGTACCTTTTCACATTGTAGCAGAATGGATTTGTTTTCATGAAATGCCAAAATAACCTAAGAAGATGTAAATCGTTTTGATTAAGAAGTAACTGGGAAATAGTGAGAAAGATAACTCAGGAACTTTTCCACTTTGTCCATTCCCATCTTAATAATACTACAACACAAAAGAGGCTCAACTTCTGCAGATAACAGGTCAGATTACTACTATTGGCTAGATCCTGTAATCAGACAGTATCTGAATGTTTGCTTAGAAGACCTATGGTCTCCCACATCATTCTTGTCTCTGAATTGGTGAGATATTGATTTGATGGGTGGACTGTTCAGTGGATGAGGAGTTGGTTGGATGGTCACATCCAGAAGGTAGCGGTCAATGGCTCAATGTCGAGATGGAGATCGGTGACAGCTGGTGTCCCTCAGGGGTCTTTACTGGGACCAGTACTGTTTTAACATCTTCGTCAATGACATAGACAGTGAGATCAAGTGCACCCTCAGCAAGTTTGCGGACGACACCAAGCTGAGTTCTGTGATCGACACAACTGAGGGACAAGATGCCATCCAGAGGGACCTGGACAATCTTGAGAAGTGGGCCTATGTGAACCACATGAGGTTCAACAAGGCCAAGTGCGGGGTCCTGCACCTGGGTTGGGGCAACACCCAGTATCAATACAGGCTGGAGGATGAAGGGATTGAGAGCAGCCCTGCCAAGAAGAACTTGGGGGTACTGGTGCATGAAAAGCTGGAGGTGACCCAACAATGTGCACTCACAGCCCAGAATGCCAACCATATCCTGGGCTGCATCAAAAGCAGCATGGCCAGCAGATCGAGGGAGATGATTCTGCCCTTCTACTCCACTCTTGTGAGACCCCACCTGGAGTACTGCATCCAGCTCTGGGGCCCCCAGCATAAGAAGGACATTGGAGCGGGTCCAGAGGAGGGCCACAAAGATGATCCGAGGGCTGGAGCACCTCTCCTATGAGGAGAGGCTGAGAGAGTTGGGGCTGTTCAGCCTGGAGAAGAGAAGGCTCCGGGGAGACCTTATTGGGGCCTTTCCGTACTTAAAGGGGGCCTACAGGAAAGATGGGGACAGACTTTTTAGCAGGGTCTGTAGTGATAGTACAAGGGGTAATGGTTTTAAACTGAAATAGGGTAGATTTAGACATTAGGAAGAAATATTTTACAATGAGGGTGGTGAAACGCTGGCACAGGTTGCCCAGAGAGGTGGTAGACGTCGCAGCCCTGGAAACATGATGGGGCTCTGAGCAACCTGATCCAGTTGAAGATGTCCCTGCTCGTTGCAGGGGGGTTGGACTGGATGATCTTTAAAAGTCCCTTTCAACGCAAACTAGTCTATGATTCCGAGTATATTAGTGTTAATTTTTATGGCTGTTTTTTCAGCTAGAATATATTTGTTGCAGATTTTTATGACTGTGTTGACCTGATATTGCATACGTTTAAATACAGCTAAGATTGTGGGCTTTACCTCTTGATGTTTTCCTATCAAACAATCTGAGGATGGGAATTTTCTGTGTAAATTCTGAATTTGCGCATTCAGCTGTTTGCCTAAAATTAGGATAAAATTTGACATTTACATTACATTGAAATAATTTAAAATACTGTTCTTCAAAGATCTTGATTGTATTTTAGCATATGCTTTAAAAGTAGGACATGCTAATGTAGTCTTAAAATCTGTCATCCCTTGTATTTTTCCTGTGCTGATTTGAAACTGGTTTTACACTGTTACCATTGAAAGCTCAGGAAGAGCATTCCTATCGTATCTTGCTGTTTCAGTGGGTGTAAGGATATGTAATCAGATTTTTTCCCTAAAACTGTCCAAAAAGACTTTATTCTGTTCTTCTGTAGGGAACACGTTGAAATTGTTTTTATCACATATATTTTTCAGTTAGGTAAGAATGTATCTTGAGCAAGAAGATGCAAATTTTGCATGTTCACTTTTCCAACAGAAAGTAAACTTTCATGTTGGAATACTACTGACTTGAGGGTGCCTTGATAGCATCAATAATAGAGCAGCTTCAGTGGATAAACAAATTTGTGCCACAAAAAGTATGATTTCTATCTTTAGAGCCGTTGTAATTGAAATGCCACAGAGGCATTTGTACTTAAAATTGAAACGACTAAGGCAAAAGGATACTTCTTGTATATAAACCATTGTTCAGAAACGGTTTCTGATACCTTGTATATAATGCGTAAGCAGACACAACTGTATTAATACTTAGTACAAAAATATTTTTACTGGATTGAATACTATATAGACTAACAATAACATGAATAACAGCCCAAACTTGTGGAAATGTCTTTAGAGATATATACTGCAAATGCTGCTTCATAGAATCATTGTTTTTCATTCAGTCCAATTGGAAATTATTTTTAGACCAACTTAGTGGTTGGTCAGAAATACATAAAGTAGTATTTTTTTTTCGTAAATGAGATTAATTGCCTGTAAATGTATACATTTCACGTTCAAAAATAGTTAATATTCTGCCTGTCCATATTGGTACACATAATGAGCATAGGCATTTAGTTACTATGATTGATCACTGGATAATTATGAAACCATGTTTTCTTGACTTCACATGTAGATTTTTAAATATGCTTTTGAATGGCAACAGGGTGATTCATAATAAAGAGCCTGCAGTATTTCTTCAAGTATAGAAATAGAGCAGAATTTAATACCTGAATAGCTGGAAGCACTTTTCTTTTCCCAAGTGTATTTCCTACTTTATTTGTATTTTCTGTACCAGCAATCAGATCTGTGCAGTGGAAACTTCATTATACATAAACTAAGAAAAGGGTGTACTTCGTGCTCTTGTAAAGCTAAGGGCAGTATTTTCAGTGCTTAGCATTTAAGCAGTCTGAACACTTCATTCTGGAACACAAGCAAAGAACAGGGATGGTACCAAAAACGCTATAATGGGCCTGCGATGTTTTTAATAAAATAGGTTTTAATTAGACAATAACATCGAAACTTGCTGATTTCAACTCACATTAAGAAGGGTTTCTCAGATGTATTGCAAATAAGATACAGCTGATAACAGTACCTAAGTATTTGCACAGCTTTCCACTTCTTTGACCTCCCATCTAACATGAAGATATTTATTCACTCTGTGTACCCTTGTGGTTTAAACCTGAGTCCCTAATTTTTTATTGATCTTGTCACTTTAACACTTTGTAGCTCTGAACTAAAAAATAAGGCTCCTACACAGCCTAGAGGAGCAATTAGGACGAAAAAAAATTATTAAACAAACAAAATAATCTCCAAAGAGCTAACTTATGAAAGCAGCGAGAGTAAGGTGTGTCTCAGTACTCCAGCCTCTCCATTCTTGGTTCAGTCAGCAGATGCTGACTGCTTTCCTGGAACTGGTACCTAACTCCTTTTCTACAAGGAAGTCCCATTCCATCTTTTCATTCGGAACGTGGCCACAGAAGCAATTTTCCCTGCCTGTCCCCTTACCCTGTAGATTTTGCAGTTAGCATTCCTCTGTGGGTGTGGGAATAATCAATTTATTTCCTTCTTCCAACTTAGAAGAGCCAAGCTCTCACCTCCTGGTGTATGCTTTAACCACCAGACTGGAGGGGAACAGAAAGGGGAGATAGACTGTTAGTCTCTCCAGTTAAAGACAATGGTTGAGCTTCATGTATAAGTAGTATATACTCACTGAAGAAAGAATGAGCATTTTTAATTTACTGGTTTGAATGCTAATCTAGTAAGGGAAGCAATCTAGTTCCATTCCTCGCACCACTTACTTTGGTCAGTAGCCTGGGAAGGTAAGTCTGTTGAGCTAATTGACAATAATATTAAAAAAGTAATTTGACTGATTAAAATTCAGTAACGCAGGTATGTGAATCTGTTACGCTTCCTACGTCCTTACACAAGAGACAGCTTTGATAATCAAGCAAAACTATAACGAAATCACATCACTATATACTCAGAGTAAACATAAGATACTTTTTAAGTGAACTAATTTTTAGACCAGTTCAGGTGGGGAGGGGCTGGATTTTTCAGCGTTGGAAAAGTTTAAATGATAGATTGGTATTTCTCTGAAACACAAGCTCTAATTCAGTAAATATCAAATTTAGAGGAAGAAATTGAAGGGTTTGTGTGAGTTTTTTTTAATATAGTCCCTTGCGCATCTTTAATATGTTATCAAAATTGTCAGATTTTGAAAGCTTTCTGAGCTGTGGCTAGTCCTTCATTATTTAGTAACGTAAGCTCCTATTTGAGAGAACTTTAAATATAAGATGCATGGTAAGGAAACCTGACACGTGCACTAGTTTATTCACTACAATTCGCAGCGTTCAGCTGATGCTTGAGTCTCAGTTTAAAAACTATTTAATACTCGTTTTCTAGTTGGGCTGAAATGGAGAGTCACTTGGATCACATTAAATTACAATAACCACATAACACAATAGACTCAGTACAGCTGAGAAGGAAGGAGATGGGCTGAAGTGACCAACCTGTAGTAGTCAGTAGTCCGTTATTTGGGTATGATCTCCAGAAAAAACATCTTCTGTAGTTTCATGGGGAACACACCTTGCTAGAAGACATTTCATGGAAGCAGTATGTTTTTTACACATAGCTGATGGCCACGTATGTGACTTTCCCTCCTTTTTTCCCATCCCTTTGGGGTACTGTGTCAGTAGAGGCTAAGAGCACTTTCTTACATTAAAAAAAAAAAAGAGAGAGACTGTATTTCAGCCTGGTGCTAATCTGGCCACACTACGTCAAGGAAGCCAGTGCCTTCCCTTTACACCGCATGTTTCTAAAGGAGTGAGTCATGCTCAAATGTTCACATTATTCCTTTATTTGTATTGTTCGGCGCACAACAGTGCTTCAAACAGATGCTTTGCCTGTACTGTGGTGATTAAAAACAGTACCAGTGATCTGGACTTTATAATCTGGCCTTGCACATGCTTTTAATCGTCTTCTTAATAATTAGTTCAGGCACAATTAAAAAAGAAAAAGGAGAACAGACACTTTTCATTTAATTCCCGTTTAACAGACTCAAAGATAAAGGGATACTGTTATGAGTAAGTAAATATCTTTAACGTGTGTCCACTTTCTTTCTAGCTTAACTGAAAGAGCCCAACTACTGAAGAATGTTTTTAAGAAGAACCACGTGAACTTGTATCGCTCTGACTCTCTGCAGCAAAACTTGCTCCGTAAGTGTTCACAGACAAAGAGAAATTAATACCCATTAATAATACAGAAAGTAAAATTCTTCCTTTCGCCGCATTTGTTAATAGTGAAGATGTAGTATTCTAAACCCTGTAGACTGTGTTCTTTGCCTGCTGGTAGGTTTCTCTTCGTTCCTAAGATACTGCACAGCGTTCTTTCTGCTACTTTATAATTGCAAAATTATGTAAGAAACTGCATGGGTTTTCTACCTACTAATTGCTGAAAAGAGGTTTATTCCCCCCTATTGACCTTTGTTAAGTTGTTTTTATTAAAGCTTCTACAAAAAAAAAAAAAAAATCCGATCAAAGCTTACTTGGTTTCTATTTTGGTTTGTATCTGCAGATGGCTACGCCTTCTCTCAAGATGAAAATGGAATCGTTTCCCAGTCGGAAGTAATAAGAGCTTACGATACCACAAAACAAAGGCCCGAGGAATGGTGAAGGAACACAGCTCGAGATTTAGGCCTTATCAGTTACTTTTGTGAGTCGGACTACTAGATCTTTGCTGGGAGCTGCGACTGCGGCCCAGTTATCAGAGATTTAAAGATCTGTGATGGTCTTGTTCCATAAAGTTTGGATTTGTGTATTCAGTAGACATAAGCACTGTGCAATTATACTGTAACACACCATCTCTAAATTTTTTAAGGAGTATTTGCTTAGCCTTTGTAAACAGATTGGAATTTACCTTGTATCTTGCCAGCTTGCTTATTTTACAACGAAGTCGAATCAATACTGGTCATATACTCAGAAGGCAATGGTCAGATCACTAAACATACTTTACATTGACAGACCATTAGCATCTGTGAAGGTTTTTAAGTGTTAATATCTTTAAATACAGTTGATAACAAGCCTTTGATTTCGACAAGTGCTGAAAAAATAGTATCTTAACGGTGTTAATTCACCTTCTTTGCGAAAGATTTTGAGTCAAGATGTTTATAGATGTTTGTGTCAAACTAACCTAAAAACGTTTGCCAAAGAAGTTCCATAAATGTTTCCTGTTGTTAGAAATAATTTGAAAGGAAATTAACTCCAGTCCTGATCTCAGAACTGCATGCTTGAGTCTCCGCACTTGAGGAGAAACATTTACAGTACAGTGAGTCTAATTTGAGTGGCCTTTACGGCATTTGCTTTCAAAACTGCAAGACTTTGCACCTTTGGCCTTATACAAGCTTTTCCCTTATTTTCATTTGGTATTGCGTATGTTGAAAATGGCTGCCACCTTGTAAAATCGAGTACACGTAGTATTTTGTTCAATTTTTTAAAAATTGCTCTGCCTTACTTCCCTTTAGCAAACTTTACTTATTTTTGCGATGCTCGGTTCTATCCGCTTCTGCTGCAGGTTCAAAAGAAAGTTTGTTTTAATTTATTTTAAAAAATTAATTACATTGTCAACATTTTTATACTGAAATTATTTGAAATGCATACATTGAAATGGAGAGCAAAGCATGCCCTTCGCTAGTCTGTGGTATGTACTGTTTTATTTGCACTAAAGCCACTTCCTCTAAAGGTGTGAAATACATTGCAGCAGCCTCTTTACAACTTAGTGGCCATGCAGAATACCTATAGCCTCTCACCTTTAATGAAAAACGAGGGGGAACTGACTGCAGAAAAAGAGACGCACCTGGTGTAAGAAAAGAAGAAAAAAAAAAAAAAAAAAAAGAGGGAGGTGTTAAATGAGAGCATTGTGGTAACTTTTTTAAGTAGTTATACTTGGTATTTCTCAGGTTACCACCCAACAACCATCAGGTTTCAAAGTAAGAAAATCTACTTTAACTTCAGAATTTAGTTAAATCTTGTAGCTTTTCGGTCCATGTTTAAATCTGAGTTTAAAAGCCACCATAATTACATTTAAAATACATTTTTCTATAGTAGCAGTTTTTAATTAAATTTCTGTGCATTACATAGAAAGGATCTTTTTTTTTTTCTTTGAATGGAGATCAACTAGATGGAAAAGCGGAACAATGACATCCCCAATGATCTGTTAAATTAAGAATTTCCTCTTTGCTCTCCAAATCATCCACTTTCAACTTAAAAGTAACGAGTCATCCAGTCCCATCCTTTCTCTGCCCTCCTTCGTTAGTCATATACTTACTAAAGGTTGACTTTACCTCCTGGCCTTTCATCTAGCTAAACGCTTAACATGTTAACTTTATTGCACTATCCGAGTTTCTTATGCTCCGTTCCAAGAGAAACTTACAAATACACGTGGAAAGCCCAACAAAAGGCACTATATGAAAGTACATATTTAGGAAGGCGTATGAATGGGAAGGCAGCCTGCATTTCATATGCATGTTATGCAATGTCTTCCTCTCGCTTTCCCGGAGTGATCTTTAAACAGAAAACAGAAGACACGGGGACAAAGGGAACGTATCCCACTAGAAACAGTGCTGCCAGTCAGTCATGCAGACAAGAACTGCCTTCAGAAAAGCCATTTCAGGCATAGATAAATAGATGGATCAATATGGGAGGGCCAAATCACTTGACCTAAGGCAAGAAAAAATTTGGGGGCATGCCCCTTTCCTAAAATGGGGATCCCTATTTTCTGTCGTCCAAGGGACAATGACCAACTTCAAAACATTTCTGAAATTAACCATGACACTGTTGCTCCTTTATAATCTTTCAGTGTACTTAACTCTTCTAATATGACTCAATCTATACATACTCTCTTTATGAGTAAATGTTTTATTATTACTGGGTTTTTTCTGTTCTCAGTGGTTTAATTGCTGATTTTGCAGAAAAGGACGTGAGGGCTGGAATACATTGTAAAATATTTGCAGTGAGAAATCTACGTGATCTCTTATTCTTCCTGTGAAATAAAGTTCTGTCTCACCGTTGTAGTACAGTTTGTGGAACATATCACAGTTATATCCCCAGTTTAACGATCTTAAAAAGGAAGAAAGCAACTAAACCAGCTCTAAGATCCTAAATTTAGACTGTAATTTAAGTTTTTTAAGATAGTTTTATCCCAGTGTTTCATCCTCACATCTTTACAGAATTTGAAGGAGTATTTCACAAAGTGCATTTTTCGTTTTTATTGCTTCTGATGGGGTTTTCTCCTCTCTCTATACTTTTTCTGGTAATTAGTCGTTGGAAGATACCACTTCTTGGAAATAGCAAAAAAGACAATGTGGTGATTCTAACTCTTTTTTTTTTTTTTTAATTGCTCGTACAGTTCCATTTAAAAATGTAAGATCATCTTAGCTATGTGTGCTCATTTTTAAATCGGGTCAAGTATAAGATAAGCACTTTATTTTCATGTTGAGTACACAGTAATATAATCTATTACCATCCTGTCAGTACATCGTATCTTTGTTGAAATAAGGGGATCGTGCCAATATTTATTTAAAGAAAAAACAATTTAGGCAAAAGTGCTCGTAACAATGCCTCTGTTCGTATTGATTGAAAATTCAAATTTGTATCAAATACAGAATTCACAGGGACTTTTCCATCTGTTTCATGTGCACTGCATAACAATTACAAGTTAGTGTTAAAAATTTCCATCAAAAAGTTGAACCAGTGCCACTTAGCAATCGGGTATCTTATATAAATACTGTTGCTCGATTATTTTTAAATATATACATATATATATAAATGATTCAAAAGAGTAAGAAACAGGAAACAAATTTTAACAAACCTATTGATAATTTGTATTTGGAATTTTTTCTTGCCATTTCCTAATTTTGCACTTATTTTTGCAAAGCAGTTTCAACAGATTTATACTTAGTCATCATTCTATTTGTATAAAATGATAAAATAAAATATTTTGAAACACTTAAGAGATAGCTGAAGACTCCTATATGTCCACATGCACCCATAAAATTCACTGTGTTACAAAGATGCGCGTTACATGTCTTAAGGCTTCTTTCGTTACATTTGAACCCGTGTTGGATGATGAGTAATTTGGAATACGTGTTCAATTTACGGAGAAGTTTTTTTCCCTTTTTTTTTTCTTATGTATTGTGTAAAAGCACTTGTAGTTCTGATGAATTTATCATTCTGTCTGCATGAGGCAATATTTCTAAGTGTTCTGAGGCAATGCATGGTGGTTGCTGTTCCCTGTTTTTTAATGCCTTCGTTAAAAGTCTGCTCATAATATATCGAGAAGCTAGCGCTGTGTAAGCAAATGAGTTTGTCACTTCAGCTTTCTTGGTACTGGATGTTTTCACTGGTAACAAAACTCAACAAATTAGTTTCTCCTCCTCCTCCTCCCCCCCCTCCTCCCTGCCCTCGCTCCCCCCGGTTTCCTCGCTGTTAACCAATAGATCTTTTATTAAACAAAGGAATATTTTAGCATTCCAAACCTGGTTCCTGCTTATGCAAACCGTTACTCACGTATAGGCTTCAGCTGGACTGCTCGTGAGCGTAAGGAGGACCCATCTGAGCGATGATGTGCAAAGCTGGGCGCTTTGGAGGGTTGATACTTTAACTTAAACGAAAGCGTTTCCATGGAGAGAGCGATTTGTAATTGCAAAGCTGTGACCAGAACAAGTTTTTTTTCTAAAAAAAAAAAAATAATCATATTTTATGGTGTTTCTTTATTGTAGAATAGAAGCCATAAATGCATTAATATTGGTTTTCTACTTCAACGTAATTTTTCATTAAGATTTTCAGTGTTTGATATGTGTGAACCGCTGCAGCGAGCGGTCAGTCTGTAACAGCAAAATTTGCATTCAAGGTGAAGTGAGGTTTTACAGCTCCACTAAGCCATTACTGCTGAAACTGTCGTGGAAATTATGAAGCTGCATGAATGAAGACTTTTTTGACTCGGTGTTTATGGTAGTTTCTCAGGTTTAGTTTTAACTGGATGTTAAATGCACTGTGTTTTATAAATAGTTCTTTTAGTAACACATTCAGTTCTATGCAGTGTTACATGTCATTTGGCATTTGGTGAATGTGCATGTTTTGAACTGCAAATTTTAAATGTTTTGTCTTTTAATTGTTAAAAAAAAAAATGAATAAACTTTGCCATTAAATGAAGAAGCTTTGTTGAGTTGATTGCTTGCAAATGCTAGGGATTACTTTCAAAGGAAAACATATATCCCATCGCTCTTGAATTTTTTAAAATGGGACATATCAGAAATAGCATTTCACAAATACCAAAGAACTCTTATGTTATTAAGGTAAGCTGAAAAAGTAGAAAATGGTTATAAGGTGGGTTGGTTTTTTTTAAACACCTCTTTAGAGATGTCTTTTTCCGTTCTCATGTGAAGTCCGAAAAAAGTAAAAAAAATAAAAGGGGGCAGAAGGAGTCTGCAATTTAGTGATTTGCCGCAGAGCGCTAACATACCGTGCTGCTGATACCGTGCTTTGAAAGAGAAGGATGCGGTACAAGAATGGTAGGGTGGGAACACGGAAACGTCGTCTCCTTTTTCGGACAACAGTTGATAAAAACCGTATCCTTTGGCTACGATAGCAGCGGGTATTTCTTTCCCCTAACAGTGCCCACCCACTGAACAGAAATCAGCATCGCCAAACCTAAACTGCGTTTTGGTTGTAGACAGGTGACGGATTCTTTCTATACGCACTAGACAACGAATTTATTTTGTAGATTTGGGGTCCTGTCAAGGCAGGTTTGATAATAGATGCGTCTTTCACGCTGTTAGTTTCATGATGCTCAATCTTTAGTGGTAGAGTTGGTTTAAGGAGATTCCGCCTCACGGTATGTCACCGCCTCTATTACGCTGGCAGTGATGAGGCTGTTGAAATTACCCAGGTTGTAATCCAGTTTGTAACGATCCAGGCTGCCTTTCACATCCTTTCCCTCCTCTCTTAGGGCAAGTGCTATTTTTAAGCTAAATCATTTCACTAACCTGGTTTACACCCCAGCCCCCCGGATTTGCACAAGCCGTTGGTGGAGAGAATAAAAAGAACAAAAAGGCATTTCTTCGGCCTTTGCTAATGAAGATAGCGTATCGTGGAATTACAGCCTCGGTGTAATTGCGAATGAAGAACTGTTTACGTGAGTATTGTGGAGCAGCGGCCCCCTCAAAAGCAGAAGCTCTGCTCAGAGTATCACGTCCACAGCGCACATCGCAATACGCAGAAAAACAGTGCCGAAAACTGACTCCGTCTCCTTAGTGTTACTGTCAAGCTGTAACTGAGCAGGAGGGACAAACTAACTGAAATTTTCACTTTTTTTTTTTTTTTTAATTCCCGTGGGATTAGTATCACGAATAATCCATGAGGTTACATAGCCATATACCGTACCGCTTACCTAGTTTCAAATAAAATCCTCCAGACATTCCTGTAACTGCGTGTAATGTTTTTCTTAGCGCTGCAGAGGTTTTTATGCATTTTGGAGATACAGGCTTAAGAAACCCGGAATGTAGAAGTACAAAACAAACGGCTGATCTAATTCATGTCACTCTTATTCTTTGCCCGCAGAAGGCTTTGGTTTCGGACACGCCGTTATCAGTTAATGGCAATCAAAGCACTTTGTGCGTAACGCACGTGAATGACAACAAGCAATTTACTGTGATTTTTGCTTCATTGGGATTTATTTTAGAGCGGTGTCACTCTCCTAAAATGAGGATGAACTAACTCCAGTGTTACAAAAGAAACAGCCGAACCCACCGTGTTAAAAGAGCAGCACGGCAGTTAAGCAAGCGCTGTGTAAACGTGCCTTCTGACAGCAAGCGATTTCTTGTGGTTCAGGCGTCCATCTAGCCCTTCGCACCGCTTCGTTAGTCATTAAAACGGTGTATCAGAACGCCATTGGTGTCCTGCCTGCGAGTTTTAGAAAAAAAATGGCTGTTTTCTGTAAATCGTGGAAGCATCTAGCGCCAACGGGTCCTTCTCACTAGGAAGGAAATTCAGGGTTCTCACCTGCACCCTGAATCCATCTGGGTTGGAAACTGCCAAGCCCCTGGGCCCGCAGCCTTGTCTTCTGGCCACCTCCCTTCAGCGACGTACATCACCGCCGCTGCGGCCACGTCAACGACGACGTATAGATTCTTCTCAACTTACGGATACTTCTGTGTCCACCTGTTGGTGCACAGTTCCCCACCTCACCTGCTTTACAGGGTCACCCAGCACAGCTCTTCTCACCACCCCTGAGCTGTCCCAGCCCTCAGACCCCACCGCCCACAGGACTTGTTGCCCTCCGGCCACCCATCTGGGAAGCGCTTAGCGCTCTGTAAACTTCCAGCCTTCTCCAAGCCCAATTCAGTGAAATTATTCCTGCGTGTCAAGTTCGTCCAAGTTATTTTATGAGGTCAAACCCATTAGGCAGCGCCAGGGGAGGGGTGGCAGTAGCTCGGAGGGCATCTTCCCCGCCAGGCTGAGCGTCACACCACGTGGCAAGCTGCCGCGGCCTTTGCTGAGCCTGAATAACCATCACAATCTGTGAGCCCCTCACGCAAGCGCAGCAAAAATCCATCCCTGCGTTAAAACATTAATAAATGTGCCTGTAGAGCCCGCTGGGACAACAACGGTGCAGCAGCCCGGCCCGGCCAGCGTACACCCCCAAACGCTCACAGGCAGTAACAACTCAATCCAACTCTCGGCTTCCCGGCGCACAGCCCATCCTCGAGAAAGAAACACTGATTTCAGCTACCCACCACCTGTGCCGGTGCCGCCGCCGACTAATCACTCTTTTAAAGGAATGTAAAATCGCACCTTCTTATCTAGAATTGGTCTAGGATTCTGCTTCCAGAGGGATCTGTGTTGCCTTGGTTTACTAGATAAAACAAACAAAATAATTTCTACAAACTGAGGACCCCTATTTGTGAAAAACACAATTTAATTGGTTTCCTATCTGTTTCTGCTGTAGGCAGGAACGATGAGCGGATCTCGCAGGATGCTTCCAAACACCAGAGCTGAGAGCTGTTGCAATATTAAATGGTTTTTCCGAAAAGTTACCCGATGAACAGTCCCGTATTTCTTACCCATTCCAAACGCGCAGTGAAACAGTGTCCTACAAAACAGCATCAAAGGTGGGCAAAAATTTACCCGCTCCCCCCCCTTTGACGATTGTTTCTTAAAAATTGCAAACCAAAACACCGACCTTTCCAGTCATTTCCCAAATACTCGAAATTTACTTTTTAGACTTTTATAAAACATACACTACTGTGTATCATCGTTTTAGTTTGCAATTAACAACATTCAAGCCAAAACCTGTTATTTAAAACACCACTGTATACAACTGTAGTGGTCTTTCTGCTTAGAAGCCGCATTTCCAGCAATATCTACTGGATTGCAAAGTTAAATAACATAATAAAAAACATATTAAAAGGGTTATTTCGAAGTATTTTTTTTTCCATGAATGCCAAGATAATGATTGTTAGATATTTGCTAAGAAAAAAAATGTATTCAACTCAACCCTTGATGAGGGTTTCTAAAATCCCAAGACGTACACTGTAATTCAGAATAGAAGGGCTGGAATTCTAATATGCACCCATGCGCTAGTGCTCATGAAAGAGGGCAGCTATAACGTACTTCAACACATCCTACAGACGGGGACTTTGGGGCTGACAAAATACGACAGTTCAGCCTCTGATATAGTAAATTTGGACACACAGAATGACTCCATTTTTGTTCACAAAAATAAGTCTGCAGAGAAGCCCTTTAACCACTGCATTTTTTTTTCTTGTGTATTTTCCATTTGCTTGCTGCACGTGCTTGGGTTAGACGTGGGGGTTTTTTTCTTCTTCCATTTGGTTTGTTGGTGTACTTGGATTACTTGGATGAAGGAATGTAGAAGGGCAAACAACATTTATTCCTAGGGCAGGATGTTTTAAATTAAAACGCCCAACTAATCAGTGTAGTTTTTACCACGTTTTTACCACAGTTGCACATAAAAGACATTAATTGATCTATTAGTTTGCCATATATTCAGAATTTTGTATTATATTAGACCCGCACAACAGGTGCACAGTTAAAGATGTAAATCATTTACAAAAGCAAAATTAACTATTTTTAACAGGGAAAAATACAGTATAGTTACACCATCAAAATGAAAACTTGCTCATCCAACACTATCTGTACAGAGACATCCAGATGACACAATATTTCAACCACACAGTTTATTGATAATTTTTTTGTGCGTGTGTGTGTGACTACTAAATTATTAGTGTTGTCAATGCTGTAAATACATTTTAAATTACAAGCTTGTCTTTACATTTTATACATGGCTAATTTTACAAATAGAACTTTTATGATCAGTTTGTCCAACTTACACACGTTGCTGAGCAAAAAGCCAACAATAAATACTTCCTTCTGAAATAGGCTTTAATATAATGCCGTTTTTAGAACTGGATGCGGAGAAGTTCTTAGCGATGCTGCTGAATACATTCTGCTTTTCTCAGAGATAATTATTCGGCTGCTTGGGACTGGCACGTTTTCAACTAGCATAATTAGTACTAGTTTTATCTATCGTAGTTAAAGTTTACTAATGCAAGTATGCAGTGTAAGTTCAGGTATAGTATGTGTATTTTAAAAACCCCACGCGTTTTGATATCTATAGTAAAATACTTCCTCTTATTTGCGTTGCTCATGGAAGTGGGAAGCAGTCAGCTGTTTGCCGGATCCGCAGACTTTCCTCTTTAGTTTAGTTCCTCTCTTACTTTTCAGGCTTACTGCTCCTTTATAGAACTAGTCTGAGTATCACCAGCGGAACGCAGCCACTGTTTGTTAACAAAGTTAATAGCGTTTAGGGTTAAAATGTCACTTATAATGCCGTGAAATGAGTAACTTTATCCCAAAACGGTTTTCCTACTTGTCTCTGAACACATTCTGCGCAAACTACACTGAACGATCAGAGCAGGCGCTTTTTTAGAGCAACTGAAGTTTGGAACATTTCCCAATTCACTTGTTAAGTGTGACCCAAGTTTGGGAAATGAGATCCCAAACGAGACCTTGCACTTTTCAAGGGCAACTCACCCACGGGAACGGTTCTGACTTCTGCAAGCCCAGAGCGTGTCAGCGCGACACCCAGCAGCAGCAGTCCCCGCGCTTCCGCAGGCGCCGGTATTTCTTGACAGCTCCTTTCAGCTCTGACTAAAATCAGAGCAGCTTTTCCCAGCCAGGGCAGGCTCTGGCTGCAGAGGGTACCCAAAGTACGGCGGCGACACCAAAAATCCCGACGGCTGGGTCAGGTGGACCGCGTGGGCTGTCTGGAAGCAGCCCGACGTGTAGGGTGGAGGTGGCGATGCCACAAGGCACCCTGGCTCTGCCCGGGGAAAGGAGAAGCGGCGAACCGAGCCGCCAGTCGAACTGGAACTTGTGGCAGTACTGGACTGCCTCGACGGCGTCCTGAAGCTCGCGGAGGACAGGATCATGGGCAGAGTCTCGGTCTGATAGCTCCGCAGAGAAAACCGTATTGGCTGCGACGGTTGTTTGGGTCTTAAACACGTGCAACAATAAACCGCTACCAGAGAGCCCACGATAATGAAGGCAATAAATATGGATCCCACAATGAGGAATGGAACGTAGATCGGTTCTGGGAGAAGAAAGAATAAGAAACGCCGCGCACGTTAGCCAACTGAAGTAAGTCTACTGCATAGAAATGAATGCTATCGAGTTTTTCAAGCCCCACATCATTTCAGTCCCACGAACACACTGAGCTGCTCAGAAGACAGAGCTTCCAACAGTTTAAACCCAGCGCGCGCCAGCCAAAATTTCCCCCCGTTGACAGTTTTAATAGTTACCCACGGTAAAACCCGTCCACACCGTGTCCTGTTTGCCGGCTTTAGTTAAGTTTCGCTCACGAATCGCCCTCCTCTCCCCCCTCCAAAACTGTCCGGCCCCCGTCCCCCCCCCCCAAAAAAAACCACAACCCTGCCGGGGCTGTCCGACGGGACAGCTCGAATCTGGCGGCGAAGCCCCGAATGCCGCAGGCGCTGCGAAGTCGCCGTCAGCCCCAGGGTGGGAAATCAGCGCGGACGGTGCGCGCCGGGCAGCGTTGGGTTGGGCGCACCCGAGGTTCCCCTCGCCCGGTGCGGCAGCGCCGGTGTAAGGGCACGGCAGCCCCCTCCGCACCGCCGGCGGCGGGGGGGGGGGGGGGGGGGGAGGAAGAAAAAAAAGAAAAAAAAGACAGTTGAAGCTGCACCGTTGGAGTCGGCCGATGGAAACCGAACGCACGGAACGCGCCGTCCAGGGAAGGACGGGCTCCGGCGCCGGGCGCCCTCCGGACGGCGCCCTTAACGCCACCGGGAGCATCCCCGCTCTGCCCCCCACCCCACCCGGGGGCCGCCCCCGCCTCCTGCCCACCCAAGCGGGCCGGCGAGCCCCGCACACCGCCGCGGGGGCGGCCGGCGGGCTCCGGCCGAGGGGATGCGCCGCTGGAGGACGGGGGTCGGAGCAGGGGGGGACGGACGGAGGAGGAGGCGGGGGGGACGGACCCGCGGCGGAGGAGGGGGGGGTGGGGAAGGCGGGGGGGGAAGGCGGACACTCACGGGCGGTGACTCCCGGGTCCGGGGGCTCCCGGTCGTTGGTGCAGCCGCCCTGCTCCAGGCGGGCCTCGGCGGCGGCGCAGCAGTAGCGCAGGGCGCAGGAGCCGCAGCAGATGGTGGCGGCCGCCGTGTCGAAGCCCTCGGGGCACTGGAAGCCTTCGTGGTAGCCGCCCTGCCCGTCCACCCAGCCGTGGCAGTACTCGCCACCGCCGGGCTGAGCCCCGCCGCCGCCCCCCAGTAGCCCCAACAGGAGCCAGCGCAGCACCAGCGCCCGCCGCCGCCGCCCCGCCATCGCCCCCGCCGCCCGCCGCCGCCGCTGCCCGCCCGCCCCGTCGGGGCAGGCAGGGGGCGGCCCCGGGAGCGGTGCGGGGCCTCCTGAGCCGCGGCCGGGGGTGAGGGCGGGAGGGGGGAGCGGAGGGGAGGGGGCCGGGGGGGTGGGTTGGGGGTGGGGGGGGCAGCTCCCCCCCGCCGGGCCGCCCCCGCTCACCTGCCGCCCCCCTCCCTGCGCTCCGCTGCCGTCGGGGCTTCGTCCGTTCCCCCCCCTCCCTCCCTGCCCCGCCGCCGCCGCCGTTCCGCTCCGTCCCCGTGAGTGCCGGACGGCTGCGGCCAGGTCTGCCCGGGATTTTCGGGGGGGGGGGAAACGGAAGATTTTCGGAAGGGGGGGACGAAGAGGACACACGGCATTTCTGCCTCTCGGGGGCTGAGCCCCTCCGTCGCATGTGCTGAGCTGAGGTGCGGGCATCTGCCACCGCCGCACACCGAAACACGCCCGCTGCCTCCCCGCTCGCCCGGCGCCCCAAAGCATGAAGGGGGTCCCGGCATTGGCGGTGTGTTCATGCAGCCCCGAACTTCCAAGAGTTAAAAAAAAAAAAAAAACACCCTAAAACCCAAGCACAGCATATGATTTATTACGAGGACTCTTTGCTTTTTAACCTGTTTCCTTTCCTCGATACTTTTTATGCGCAAAGACATAGCGGTATATCCCCAGAAGATTTATAGCCTCTTTTAGTCAAACACCAGGCCCGTCACCTTTATTTTCCAAAGGGAGAGGGCGAGTGTGGGGCTGAGGAGGAGGGACACATCTGTTCATATGAGCGCCTGATCCCTTTTCTGCTGGAAGAATAATAGCAAGTCACCAAGCATCAGGAAAACCACAAAAGGAACTGCTTATTCATTTATTCTTGAGGAAAAAAAAAAAAAAATATATTTTAAATGAACTGAGCAGATTTGGACTTCTGGTTCGAGCAAAGAAACATTTCTTTAAATGATGTGTCCCCTGTGTGCTATCTAAGAGGCACTCCTGCCTTAACAGTAAAAGTGCTTACGAAACTTACATTAAAGTTGGGCTGAACTAAAGAATTCATTTTTACTGCGTCTGAAACTTCCTGCCATCATTTACCACTGGGGTATGAATATGTATATCGGAGTCTGACCACTTGTCAAACATTTTGAATGCCCGTGTCACTAATTTCCAAAGTTGGCAGGTTCAGTGAAACAAAAGGAACAAAGTGTGCTGTGTACCAGCAATAAAACTGTGCGCCGAGAACCATCTATCAAGACCTTAGACTTCTGGCCAACCCCTAAATACAGTCCGCAAGCACGATATTTGTGTTTGTTTTTCTTTTAACTAATCTATTCTCTCTCTCTCTTTTTTTTTTTTTTTTCCCCTCTGACGCATTTTTTTTTCTGTTTTGATTTCTTTAAATATAACCGGTGCTACCAGATAGGAAAAGCAAATCAAAAAAACTGTATAAATGCAAAATATTTTTCATGGCTATTTAACAGGTGTAGGTACAGAAAGAACAAAATCGGATCTCAGGGAAAAGAAAATAGATTTCGAACGTGAAGATGTGATACTCTGTCCTCTTCTGCATTTTCATTTTGAAATGATGATGTGAATTAAACTTGTACCAGCTGTCCTGACTCCGAGTTCCTAGTTTTTATAGGCCAATGTTAAATATTAATATAGTTTTGCATTTACTTCGCTGTGGTTTTAGAGCAAACATAACCTCCATGGAATGTTTTAAAATGTATGGCTTTTAAAGGCCTAATCCAGCTTCCAGGAAGGTCAAAAGGAGTCTCTTTGTTGACCAGGATGAGGCTTGGAGCAGGAGCTCGGTAAGGGCTGCGTGGTACATTCGGCCGTCCTCAGGTGCGGAGGACAGAGAGACAACAGATCCCTCCTGTCAGATTTGCAGGGAAGCCACGTTTGGTAGGAATCGCTGAATAAATGTGTTCGTAAGAATGTTGATTTTGCTAATTAAATCACCAGCTTCCCAAAAAAAAAAAAAAAAAAAGGTCTGCAAAAAATCCTTCTGAGATACATATATCTATATATTTTTTTTAGATATTAAGCTACTGCAGGAACTGCAGAGATATTCTTCTGAGGGGTGGGGGGAACTGGGGGGGTCCCAATCCTCAGGCATCAGCAAGATTTTTGACCTGGGTTTATTTCTCCCCTGTTGCATCGCTGGTGCTTGGATCGTTAATAAACAGTTTATCTTTGTGTCCCCCTTTAGGCAGAAGCTACTCTCCGCTCCCCTCTGGTGCAGTCCGATGGCAGCTCTACGGGCTCTCCACCAAACAGGCGCAATCACCCTTCTCTTCTTTTGAATCCCAAATTGCCCCGTCCTGCAAGAAAAATCCTGTTAAGGGCTCAAGTATTTGCTTGGAAGTGCATATGTGGGTGGTTTGTTTTTGTGTGGATAAATGGCATTTCAATCACTCGAGTGGATTTATCTCACTGGTGCCAAATCAAAATCAGAGGCAGATTTCGGTACTGCTCTTGCACACACAGCGAACCTTGAAAGTTTGAAGAGGCATGAGCAGTTTTCCTGTGAACTGCTGAGGCCTTAACTGATTTCTTGGGGCTTATTTTTTGCTTTTTCTGAAGTATCGATGCAGTTTACAGAATGTGATGTGACTCTGGTGGAGATGAACTGACCCAGAGAGACAAAAACCTTTGCTCTGCTCTCCTTCTGTAAAGGTTGCATCTGTCCAACCACGTCCTTAAAGAATCTGAGATGCTGACAAAAATCATTTGCCTCTATTTATGTCATTTACTTTAAACTAAACCCACAAATAATTAAGAATACAGGAAAAAATGTCACACAGACTGTAGGTGAGCATCCTTCATCTGCAGTTTGGGGACATCAGATGGCTCTGAGTACCTCACATCTAGCCTGCCTTTTGTTGGGTAAGGTTCCTGCAAAGTACCTGTGCTGACTTTGCTTATTATTTATTCTTTGCTGAAGCCTTCCAGCTTCCAGGTGATGTGTCATCACTAATTTTGAATGAAAAACCCTGTTTTTAAAAGCTCATATAGCTATTGCTCTGGTTGCTGTTATTTATACAGCTTAGTATTAAAATTAATGAAGGTGAGATTAGTCATATAACAGATAATTTCATTGTCGTTTAAGGTATTATTACTTACCAAGCTTTTCTTACTGTCCCCACAGCAAACCTATGGGGAGAGCACGTTATAGGACTCCTCGTTTGCTTCAGTGCAAGATCAAACAATTTTTCTTAAATGACTTCTGAAATCATTGCATCCATGCACCCAGTAATTACCTCCCTTCTGCCAAATGGATTGGTTGCAAAACCAGATATTAAAATCTCCTTAAACAGATTCATAGTTCCTACTAATAATTTTACTACGCTTGGTTTTCTGGGTTTGGGCTTTTTTATTTTTTTTTTTCTTTTTTTTCTTTTTTTTTCTTTTTTTTTTCTTTTTTTTTCTGTTTGCACTGTGATACTTTTGGGGTTTCTTTGGAGTATAAAACAAGTCAGTGACTGGTGAAGCTCTAGCATGAGCGCCAATCATATTGCCATTTCAGGCGGCACTACCGCTGTTAGTAAAGCCCTGGGACTTTGGCTTGGCTACTAGAGTCCGGGCAGAGGCTGGATCTTCCAAACACTCCTAAATAACATCACACTTCTGCCTCGACTCGGGTAATGGTAGATAGGCTCAGCTCATATCTTGCCTGATGGATCCACCAGGATTGGCCACTTCACCCTGGCTCTTCATTAAATATTGTCTTGAATTTAATTGAGTTACCACCTTCTAAAAACAGCCTGGCGCAAGCAGATTTCTCTTTAAAAATAAAAATAAAAAAAATCACCATCTAAATTGCAAACCCTTTAGCTACACGCTTTGCTTCATTAAGCACATAAGGACTGCGTTGAATAAACCCCTGTACGCTGCTCTCTAAAACAGTATCCTTATTCTTGGCTGGTTGTTGAGAAAGCCCTTCCTGCAACCGCCTTGCTGGGAGAGCCACCTGCCAGGCCACAAGCATCCCTGTCACCTGCCAGGCCACACACATCCCTGTCACCTGCCAGGCCACACACGTTTCCCAGCCCGGGATGGTTGGCGGGAGCACCGGGATGTGCCTCAGCCTCTCGCCGCGTCTCCGCTCCTCCTCTGGCTGCGGTTGCCTACATCAGCAAATTAAGACGGACCTGTGAAACACAGAAAGCATGTTTTGGTTGGTTTGAATCAAGGGGAAACGTGCTTCTTTTCTTCTTCTTTCTTGTTTCTTTTTCAGCATCCTTTCATATCCAGGAGGGAGGGATCACTCTGGACCATTTTGGGTTGGGAGCTGTAGGCTCTGACAGTCAACTGCTTATGGTTTAGTTCTGAACGAATATTTCTAACATGATTTATGATTTATTTCTGAATAAATATTTCTGGGATTTGACCAGCACTGTGTTGTTTTTCACCCCGGTGTTTTCTGAAGTCTCTCAGGAATACTTGAGGGGTGAGGTTACGTGGGCTGGCTGTTCAAAACAGCACCGCTCACGCTTGCCCGCAATTAGCCCACTGAGAAAGCCAGTTACAGCTTTTGGAGAAAACTGTAGAAGTCAGGCTATCTCAGCCTAATGACGGTCAAAGTAAGTGAGATTGGCTTTTCTTTTTATTATGCTATATTTATGCTATAAATTCCTCAGGGCTCACTCAAGAAGTAGGATGTTGGGTTCCTGGTATCTTGATACATAGATACACATACTGCAGTAATGTTCCCTTACCTGAAATCTGTAGCACTGCTAGATGGAGGAGTTAGGTTCAGGCTTCAGAAATCATTATTCTCCGTCTAAGGCATCCAGAGCAGAAGACATTTTCAAGCCAGCAATGCGGCCAGTCCTGTTCAAGGGACATATTATCCCAGCCACCTCCCATCTATCCTTTAGGAGATGACTTTTGCCTTACCCTTGAGCTCTACAGAGACCACGTCATGAAAGATGAAGAGATTTCCTTACATATAGTAATGTAACGTGCACCGAATGTTTCTCTTCTGTACAACCACAGGAGTGCTCTCTGTCTCAGCATCCAGGCACGCATAGAGCTGTTAGGAGCAGAAGAGCAAGGACAGATGTCTAGAAGAGATAGGAATTGGTGATCTTATGGGATGTGCGGTTGCCCTTCCTTCACTCCAGCTGCAGCTAAAAATAGCCTGTCTTATGGCTACCAAGCAAGGTTTTCTGAGGAAGTGTTTAATTTGCTTTTAAACCAGAAGTTCCTGTGCTGTTGAATTCAGAAACAAACTCTCCAAGCAACATTTCTCAATTCTGAAAAAACAAAACCAACCCACCCAACCAGTAATTACACCACCAACTCTCCCCAACAGCAATAGCTAATAAAATCCTAAAGAAAAAGTCAAAAATAAAGTGTAAAAATGACCATTTTTTGGTATTTCTAACAGCTATTTTCAAAGCACTGAAGATGAGGAAATGTTTTGACAACCAAAAAAAGAAAAAGATTGAAAAATGGTCACATTTTGACCACTGCTTCACCTGAAAAATGTTAATCAGCTATCATCTGGCAAATAGCTCCTGCTCTGCAACTTGCAGACAAAGAATGAATTATTGCTAGTAAATAACCATATTCTCTAACAGTCTGTGTAAACGTCACAATTTTTAAGCAGTAGCAGCTTACCAGCTAGAGGAGGAAAGCTCAATGTGCTATTGCCATGCAATTCCCCAGTCGCCCGAAGAGAGGACTTAGTGGTATAGTCATATTAATGAATACTGCTGCAGAAAGGTCAGGGGAGAGAGAGAGCATCAGTCGGACCTGCTTTGCTCCATAGTGGAGCGTGCACTTCTTTATCCTTGCAACAGAATTAATGACGACCGAAAAAAAGTGAACGGATGTGAGAGCAGATGAAAGAAAATGTGCTTAGCAGGGAATGAAGGCGACTGATGTTTTTCACTCTCACTGAGAAAAAGAACATTTGAACATTCGAAAAGAAGTGAATACATACTAATGCTTTTTTTTTTTTTTTTGGCAAAATAAATATTGCTAAATATGAGGGCACTGTTAAGTAATTAATAACTAATTAACAGAGTGCCTAATAAACATGTGCCTTACTTTAAAGGCATACAGTTTCTTTTTTTTTATTATTGTGAAACATGAGTATAACTGACAAGTAATGTATAAAGAAATCTCCAGACGGAGTGGTCGTAGAGCGCCTTAAGCCTTAGGTAAGATGCATCCTTTACAGAGCTATGGGAGAAGTAGTTCTGTGGGATATATTAATATCTAGCACTAGTCAATGGTTTTTAACGCATCAAAGTTCGACACAAATAACTCATTAGCAATGGATCCTCCAGACCTCAACCGGTAATTCCTTTGTAGCACTAAGCCTGATAAACTAAATTGTTCCCTGACACTTTAGTCAGCAGCCAATTAGATAATTTTATTAAATATTTTAATAGTACAAAGAGGAATTTAAAAAATGCTTATATTACTGCTGTTACTAGTTGATTCTGAGCATTAAATAGCTGCTATCCAATGCTAAAAAACAGGACCAAATCCTGCATCTTCTAAGATGAGAGCATTCCTGCAGTTCCTCTGGCTCAGGTCCTCTACACCCACTTCGTCAGGCAACGTTTCACCAAGTTGGGGACCACCCATTCTGCTTTGCATTTATATCATAGCATCTTCATAAAGAATAGTTACATTTACGTTCATTCGTCGCATTTGTCCTGGTTTTGGTACGGCCTCTTAACACTTCCTATGTACAGCAGATTTCCCGAAGTACATAAAAAATTACAGGTCTGGAAAAAATCAGCATTTGAAGACTTAAATTAGTTCTATATTTGTGATAATCCAATCAGTGAAGGAAAGATTGGGTGAGCTTAAAGACTGAGGCCCATATGCTTTGTTCTGGCTGCAGGTGGGTAGGATTTAAGGAAGAGCTTTACCTCAGCTCCCCCCCAGTCTGGGGCAAGTGAGGGACTGGTTGAGGCTGGAGCCGTTTTGACTAGCGCAGAGTTGCCACAAGTTGTGCTCAGCTGCTGGTTGCTCCTGATATGCTGCATTTCTGCATCCCAAACCAGCTGGGTCCTGCCGTGCACCTAATCCAAACTCATGTCTCTGGCCATCGATAACTGCTTCAGGGGAGGTAAAAAGCCTCACCACCTCCACCTGCCCCGTGCAGCGAGCAAGCTGTGTCGGGCACACGCTGTACGGCTGAGCAGGGTGCAGGCGGAGGAAATAGTTGGGGTTTCTGGTCTGAAGCGCACAGTCCTGAAACTTACCCAAATAAGATTTACGTAGAGGAAAGAGGTCTTATCTAGTGATCCCAATATGTAACAGTTCTAAACGTTGGATCAGTAATAATTGGGGACTGGCTTTAACTCAAGTCCTAGAGCAGGCACACTAATACTCTTTACAAAATATTTTGCTGGTAATTTTTTGACAGCAGCTGAACATGGAGCAGGTGTCTTCATGGAGCTGTCCTTTTTCCGAAATAATACAGTGAACTGAAAGCCCTGTGAAGTGTCTAAATTGAAGTCTGAATGTGCTTCTCTAAACTGTACTACACTGTATTTACAGGCCCTGCATTTCATTTGCCTTTGTGTTGCGCACTCACCTGGTTTGTTAAGGTCTGGTCACAGCTCTTCCAAAGGTGGCTGCTCTGTTTGGCTGTCTCATGAGATCCATCATCCTCAGACAAGTCGGTAAGTTATAAACTGGGTCTTGCCATCATTAAAAAACCCAATTGAATAGTGCCAGGCACGGCCTGCGTTTGTGTCCCACTGCAGTTCTCCCTGGAGCACCCTCTTCTGTTAGTTGGTGCATCTCCCTTGCCTCAGGCAGAGAGACGACATGACATACTCCAGTGTTTGCCCCCCACAGCACCTTCCTTCATGTGAACGGTGGCCTTTCCCCAGCTGGAGGGTGCCTGGGAGGTGGACGGCCTTGCTGTGTCCTCTGGCACAATGTCTGGGAGCAACTCTTCTCTCACGGCTGTTTAGCGAGTGGTGACTTTCAAACGTTGCATCTGCTCCTTGACCACTTGCACCTCCATCTTTGTGTGCAAGTGCAATAACCGCACGTTCAGCGGTAACTTGGTGTCACTAGCACAAGCTGCTGGCGTTCAGCACCTCAGCTCGAGAGGGATTGGGTGGGTTCGCAGTGGTTAATCATCCGAGGGAAGAGTTTCACTGGAGAACTTTTAGCAGGCAGCCACTACTGTGATTTGTAGCCCTCTCGCCTAATATCCCCTCCACTTATGGCTCTGCTGGAGTGGAGAGCAACAGCACAGCGGGACTCGATCTAGGAGCTTGTTAGGGGCTGCTGAGTCAGCTCTGGGAGCTCACTGCTGCTCAAGCCAGACAGCCCCATGCACACTCTGTCCTTTTCCATCTTGGTCTCCACACCAATTTTCCTGCTCGAGAGATAAAACCCTTGGGAGAAGGAAAAAAAACTGCACCTCTTCCTATATGCTTAGTTGCTAGTCATCAGATGACTGCCCTGAAGGCCAGCTTTAAGGAGCAAAAGTCAGCTCAAACCCTCTTGGCTGACATCAACCATACTTCAGTGACACCAGCCCACCACGGGATCTGACCTCCGACCCCAGGCAAAACCTGGGCTGCAGCTGTCCACTAATCTCTCCACAGTTAGTGGACCTCCTGAAAACCAGCTTCAGCCCCCAAAGCTCTCATGGCAGTGCTCGTAAGCGCAGGACTGAGAAGACTCGGGGGGGATAGCAGCCTTATACTACCGCTTCTCCTTCAAGAAACCAAATAAAACCCAAGCCCATCTCACCCTTTGCAGTTTAGAGCATTGCCACCGTGCAGGTACAATGCGGTTATGAAGTCTGGTTGTTACTCAAGGCAAAAAGTGAGTAGGAAGATGTCTTTGAGTGCAGAACAAGTCTGGGCTATGTTCTGCCATGCAGGAAACCTGGAAAGGACTAAATCTTCAGAGAACTATATGTAGATTCACAAAATGTTTTGGTGAACGCATTAGTTATTTTGGAGAGTAGTAATGTTGACTTAAACTGTTTAGCTTTTGAATTTGATGTAAATATTCACATAGACTGAATGTAGTCATGTGTTTGGGGAATTAATAACTTTACTTCTAAGTTTTACTTATTATTCTTATATACAACAGCCTGAGGAAATTTTCTTTTGCTTATCTACGTTTCAGTCTCTTTGCTTAGATTTCTTCTGGGATCTGACCTATAAAAACAACTGGATTTATGATACACTGAAGTTTACAGCAAACACTTAGCAAATACTCCTATTTCGGATATGAAATTAATAGTGTTTAAATATAGTCTCAGATGTTCTCATTTTTGCTGTTTACAGAGTGAAGTAGTTTTCTAGCAAATGTCAAGGAACCACCTAATGGGTAAATATGCCAAGGAAAGTATCTGCACACCGCCATCTACGGTGCAGGCCGGGGGTATCGCAAGAGCCATTTATCGCTGGGAGACTTGAGAGGGGGTGTTCATAACCAAAAAATGTCGCAGATTCTCCTCTTCTGGCAGCAGTTTCTGTTGGTGCAGAGCATGCCTTGCAGAAGGGCCGTTATAATACAGAATGTGCATGACTTGTGTGAGGAGTGAGAATTAACACTGAGTTTGGAGAGTAATTACCTCTCTGAACAGTGTCATTTAGAGTATCAGGGACATGTTTGAGAACGGCCGGGTGGAACCGTGCGGGAGGGTGGGAGGAGTGCACACCCCATTTCTTGCAGGAGAACCCCCGCCGCAGGGACACCAGGCTGCAGGCATCACCGCAGCCCCGTTTGTGCAGCGTGTTGCGAGAGCACCGTGGCGGGTCCCGGCTGCTGGTGGAAGTGGATATTTTATACACCAGTGGTCTCTCCCTCCCCACTCCTCCTCTGTCTCTGGCTCATTCCAGGTGCCTCTCACCTCACCTCACCTCACCTTCACTCCCTGCCAGCAGCCGCTACTGCCCACCACTTGCATTTTCCAAGAGCTGGGTTGGGACGGTCTACACTGAGTGCAGGGGGGCAGTCTTGGGCCACCCTCAGGTCCAAATCATCCATACAACAAGGCTGCAAGCATCTGCTCAGGCACAGCCATAGCTCCAGAGGGGTGGGTCATGCGGTTCTGGGGAAGAGAAGCGGGAGGGTGCCCAGCATACCACGCACATAGCTTATATACGTAGCACATGGGCAACTTTTTACTCTCTCTCCAGGGCTACCTCTTGCAAATGAAAAAGCTCAAGAGAAAATCCATCATTGCAGAGTCCTCCTTCAGCTCCCCACCTATGTCTTCTAACCTATGCCCAACTTTCCTCTTCAAGAAACTTTTGAAGGACACTGGATAGTTAAAAGAAGCTGGGAACCGTTGCTTAGGGCAAAAGTGGCACAGAGGATGAACTAGTGATACACGCAGCTTTTGCTTTTACCACCCACTTCTGCATGCCTTGCAGCCCACCAGCAGCCCATGGGTTGTCTCTTGAAAATCCCCAGTGCTCAGAAGAGCATGCTCTGCTCACAACCTGGCTGCTGAGATTTTGGCTACTGGATGGCTATGAACTGAGAGCATCCCACTGGGTTTATTACTTTATTACTGAGTCTGTTTTTAAATATCCTGCAGTGATAAACTGTTGGGTTTTGGACTAAGAGGGAGGTGGAGCAAGGGCGGGCACTAATATGTGCTGGGACACAGCCTAGCGCAACTGGGTTCAACAGCTGGGTTTGGTAGTTAGCTGGCATCTCAATATGAATCTTTGACAACATCAATAATAGTCAGTAGCCTCAGCCGTAAATTACTGTTTATAAAAACCAGTGCCTGAGTCCCCACTAGCCTTTCCCTCAGAAGAGAAGTTAATATTTATCATGCAGACTGCCTGTAGTCCCCTGTATTATCCACGTTTGGCTTCCTCCAATGAGCTTATCTCATCTCAAGTTGACAATGAATTATTATGAACTCACTTTGGACACCTTGCTTTAGACTTTTGGCTCACTGTCCTAGAAATTTCTTCAGTGCCAGATTGTTGACTTCAGTCTTAATTAATGATCACTTCTTATCAGCTTAGTTCAAATGTTTGGTTTCTAGCTGTTGGTTGTGTAGTCTAAACATTTCCAAAGTCCAGATAGACGGCTTTAACTTAAAATGTTATGATTTTGATATTGACTTGATGCCTTCCTGGCTGAGTGTGAAGATTTTATTCTTCCATCGCTTTGATTAATAGACCTATTACAAATTCAAATCTTTAGAGTACCAAGGAGTGAAACAGCTAAACACCATGTAGATTAACCTAGTCAAGAGTTAGCCTTACGTTTCTGTGTGAAGTTTATTTGCTCAGAAGCTGCTTCACTCTTTAGCACAATTTTCAAAATATGAATTATTGTACTTCTCTGCAGTCACCTATTTGTCTTTTTCTTAGCCTAAACTTCTGTTCAGCGGCTCACATGCTGTATGGTTAATCATTATTACTCTGTTACATAAGCCCTTAAGAGTTCAATTTAAGTATGAAGAAAGTATTCTGCAAAACTCTTTGGTAGCAATTTGCAAGGTCTTTACCCCTACGAGTTCAGACAGGATATAAGCTCACATCTTTACATGAAGCAGTGGTAGTTCTCCCATCGCTACCCGGTCATCAGGCATTCTCAGCTGCGGATGCTAGACCATTCACAGATTTCATAACGGCTTGTTCCCACACCCTCCATCAAAAGTCCCTTACGTATTACCAAAAAAAATGCCTTGGGAAATCACAGTCTTCAGCATACTAAAAATAGATATGCTCGGGTTCATTTTTACTAATGTGGCTCATTTTGTCATATTGGCTTTAATCAAAGATACACTTGGGTTTTGCAGACTTGCTCTAATACCCTCTTACTAACTAACCAAGCAGGTTTTATCATTCGTTTCCTAAAACAGAATTTGGGTAACTTCTGGTTAACAGAAGCCGTGTTTGAAATTGAAGACGCTTTTCATATTCTCAAGTTCATTGTACCAGCCAGGGCTTTTAATTTAGTTGGAGACGTTGGATTGAGACTGAGACACTAAAACAATTACGGGTCTTGAAAAATCATAAAAAACCCACTTTGTATTTCTTGGTTTTGGTCATCTGAGATTCTTAAAACACTCAGGAAAATTATTAGTGTATGGTCTGGGATGGATATATGTGCATTCTGTGTCTTCCATTTACCAGCAGTTGTAAAATGGAATTAACATCCTGTCTCAGTGCATACTTCAGGTTTATGCAAAGAATACTGTGGAGTATTCCATCGCTTTGGGATGAAAGATTAGATACCTTCAGTTTTCTTCTGCAGATTTCTTCATCTCTCTCTAAGGAAATAGCATAACAGATAAACTAGTTATTAACTGGCTCAAAAAAGCACTGCACTTAAAACCATTGGAAGTGCGAGGAGCAAACACGTCTGCTCGGCTCCTTGCACAGCCACCAGTGAGTTAATGGCACGTGAGCAGCAGTGAACTGGTGACACGGGAATCTTTATGGAAAATGTGTAAGTGCCCAGAGTAACAGCTTCGTTACAGTGCTAATGCCAAGACTTCTTTATTCTGGTGGCCTCTTATGACCACTCTGATTCACAAGGCAACTTCATCATATAGAGAATTTATTTGTTTTGTTCCACTCTCATCTTTAATAAGTTTATACAAACCTTTGACTTCTCTCCGGCTGTACAGGTCAGGGACATCAGATACTGCCTTCTTCTGCGTGTAAAACTTAAGACTATTATCTGCTTATTAAATGGGAAGCCTGCCTTACCATCGGTTGTCCTGATTAATTCCATGATGAGAAGTGGGATGATCTGTTAAATCCTGCCTCTGTTGGAGTGCTTAGACCTCTGTGTGTAGACAAGTCATAAATGGAGGATTATTTTGTACCTTGGCTGCCAGCATGATTGCTCTGGCAACCGCAGTCGTCGTATGAGCAAATGTGCTCAAAAGTGGATGTGTAAATGAAGTTCAAGGGCATAAAGTTATAAATTCTGTCACTCAGCAAAAAAGTGCAAAGTTACACCAAGGTAAACGTAGACATCACTTTCCTTCTGTATTTATTTATTTGTTTATTGGTTAGTTGAAGAGGTAAGATGTCCACTGATAGACTTATAATGAAATATCTCATAAGTTATGATGCTTACCTGGGTCCTTTTTTACTCATTCAGATGTTGGTTTGAATATCATAGAGCTCAGGAAGTCTCCTCTGAGATAACTTCAGAGCTGTACTGATCTTGGTCAGATAATCTCTCCTGAAACAGCCGATAAATTTTAATGGATATCTGATTATTTTTCTCCCAGCTAGCTCTACCCAATACTATAACATAACCATTGGGGGTAGTTAGCAAATAGGCTTTTGTATTGATGTCTGAATATTTTCTAAATCTCATTGACTAGCTCGGCAGCATAAAAAAACATTTTATGATGTCTGTGCAGTTTTTCCCACAAAGAGTTTTTTCTGTCCTACTGGGATGTCTGTAGAATAGAACAAGTTCTCTAAAATCTGTGTGATTTACAAACTTTCCTTTTTTTGCTGCAATTCTTCCTGAGAATTCAATGTCCATTTCTTAAATGGTATCATTCTCTGATGAAATCTGGCATTTGCTACTGTGAATTCAGTTTGACACTAATAACTCAATGAAAATAATCATTATTTGCGGAAGATGGGCAGCTTCAGCCACACGTGCACCTCCAGCCCTACGCTGCTGACATTCCTGCCTCTCGCTCCGAGCCCCAGGGAGCCTGGCCAAGCGTCCGCAGTGCATTCAGGACATTGCTACCGGACAAGTGATGCTTGCCATTGTGCAACCAAACCGTGACCGTGACGGGGGGGATGCGAGCCTCCTTTGCCCAGTCATACACCTTATGTAAAGGTCATTCGTGCTCTAGAAATTACAGAGTTAGTCTCTCAAGGTACCCCTATATATTCAGCCACCCCATCTGTCCCTCACTCCAAAAATAAAGCTTCCGTGAAACAGACCTTTTCTTTGCAAAGCAGCCAGAGTCTTCCTCATGTGGAAGAACACAGAGGCAATTCAGTGGACACAGGCTGGGTAATCAAGCGTGGCTGCTTTCGGGACAAGCTTCTTGATGGTGCGTGTTCTTCTAAGGTGGTTCTGAGTTTTGGGGAAGAATCCTACACTACAGACTCCACCATTAACATTATTCTTTGGATGAACCATGTCATATCTATCTGGAAGACTCAGAGAAATTGAGGGAGACTTCTGACTAATTTGCCTCAGATTCAGTGCAGACAGAACTGATGTGATTACAGGGGAAGTATCCTACCGCCCTCAAGAGTGTATGTTCCCTGTGAACTTTAGTTAAATTTATAGCTTCTTTTAGACAAATAGCTGTGAATGAGATATCTGCTTTCTGGCTAGATACGGACAGAAAAAAAAATGTGTTCAAAAAAAATAATTGCTACTATCCATCATCTGTTTGTCATCTCAAGATTGGTCCGCTGCAACTCTTCTCCTTGGGGCAGCCATGGGAAATACTATTTGCATCTTCCAGGACCTGATAGCAGAAAAAAGTATCATGACACAACTTATTGCTGAATACCAACACTTTTGGCCAAGGGGTCTGCTTGAGTTTCTGGGTAGAAGAAGGAAGGGGTTTTTTTTCTTCCCTACATGTATCTCTCTTTCTCCTCTCATTGAGCCCCGCCTCCGGAGACACTCTTATCCCACTCTTTGGCTGAGAGCTCTTGCAGAAGAACTGAGTGGAGTCTCCAAGTCTTTCCCTACCCCCGACCCTCAACAAGCCCCTGAGGACTTGCAGATCATTACGCCTCTAAGCCCGCATTCATGGCAACTCTGCTGTGCTTCAGCACTTTGCTGGGGGGAAGAAGAAAGATCCTGGCCAGAAGAAGGGGAGGCAGGGTGGAAATACGATGTGGCTCTAGGCGTTATCCCTCCACTGCTGGAGCATCATCCCTGCATGAGCAAGGCAGAAATACACTTCAGCTGGGCAAAGTGGTGCAAGGCAAGCTACTGGTCTAGGATGGTGAATGCCACCACCCCATGGGATTTTGGTATCAGTTTCCTGTACGCTTGAAATCACAGTGCTCCCAGAGCATCTGTGCCCTGATCATTGTTAACTGCATTGTAGAGGTGCTCAGAGGCGCAGTTAGTGATGACACGTGGGTTGGTCAGGGAGGGGGGACATGGCAGTCTGGCTGCCTCTCCCCAGCCCCTCTCCGGGGGTTCCTGAGAGCGCCATGGCTTGGTGGAGTCAACGGGAAGCTTCCCAAAGACTTGAGTGGGCTTCACGTCAAGCAGCCTGAGTAGATGTGGCTTGGGAGGATGCTCTCCCCAACTGACCACAGAATGGCTGTCTGTCCTCTGCACAGGCCTCTGGGGGCACCCAGGAAGGTTTGAGGAGTGGGGAAGACTAATTTATTTTGTTATATTTTTTTGCATTTGTATGTGTTTATGTGGGCAGCATAAAAAATGATCTTTTTTGCTATTCTCTTGTCTGCTTTTACTAACTTGGATAATTTTTTTTTATGCTATGGTAAGTACATTAACCTTCAGTTTAAAATCTAGCTTGCTTTTGAAATGAAAATCTTATATAAATTACCAAATTAAATCCTAAATATTCCTCAGGCAGTTCAATATTTACTTATTTTATTTTTTTAATTACATTAGCTAGAGGCATTCTTTTGGATTTGTAGGTGCTTGGATAACTTAATTTAAAATAGCAAAACAGACTAGACTAGATAAGAGAAACTTAGGTCAAATTGTTCTGGTTGTGACATATGTGATACATAATGCTGTGTAATTAGATATTAAAGTGGTTGCTGTGCAGCAGGATGTTTTATGAAAATGGGACAAATGTTTTTTAAATGTACCACTGGAAACCAGACAGATGGTAACCTATATCCCCAAGGAGGATAGCTGAATTCCACCAAGTTTTTGATATGAATTTGAACTGTAGTGAACAGGAAAGGAGGGAATTTGTGATTATAGCTTAGCTCGCCATTAGTCAATGTTTGGCTGAATGTGCAAAGGGTGCTTATATGGTGCTTAGTCTGGACAGTAATGTTTTCTGGGGATTTGTTCTTTCTCGAGCAACAGCAGAGCAGATGGTGACAAAGCAGATCTAGCAATAAATCATGGAGACAGGATACTTGAAGCAAGCAAGATGATCTAGAAGAACAAAATAGAAACTGGGGGGTACTTATTACACAAACGCAGAGTTTATTCCCGGTAATTTTATTAATGCTGGGGACAGTATTTAAAGGCTGAGCGTTTTCATGTAGCTTGGCTGTTAAAACCCCTATTAAATTTTTTAATCAACATCCTTTGGGAGCAAAACTTTTCAGGCCACATTTAAAAAAAAGAAAAATCACAGCAATATACCAGTTTTGCCACTCCGTAGGATTTAGCTGTGAAACCATGACAGGCTTCAGCTCTACCTGGTGCACATAACAGTAATGGGAAAGACCCCTACAAATATTCCATGAAACACAAAGGAAGAAAGAGCAATCCCAGGAAACAACACCTCGATGGAACTATTTTAGCACACTTAGCAGCTGGATGACGTTGTTCCCTTTGCTCCCTACCTGGGAGGCAGCACAAATCCCCATCCCTGCCAGAAGCTGCTGCTTCTTTGCCAGCCGGGCTGCAGCCTGACCCTGGGAATGGTGGTTCCTCCCCATTCCCTGCTGTTTGCTCTCCTGCCGTCACACCAGCACCTGCATCGGCACGACAGTCCCTCTCTTTGTCAGATCTGTAGTAATATTTCAGCTGGAGTGCTTATAGCTGCATTCCTCAGGTTGGAGGCTGCTGTTGCGGAGGAAGGCAATGGTGAGTAGGCCATGGCCTTGGGTGGCAAAGGGACCCTTAGGCCACCATTCTTGCACTAAGCTAGGCAGAACCCGGCTTCCCAGAAAAACCGTATGATGTGGAGATCATAGAATTATAGAATCATTTAAGTTGGAAGAGACTTTAAGATCATCAAATCCAACCATTACCCTAGCACTGCCAACTTACCACTAAACCATGTCCCTCAGCACCACACGTACATGTCTTTTAAATACCTCCAGGAATAGCCACTCAACCACTTCCCTGGGCAGCCAAAATGCTGGATGGCAATTCCCAGCTCGCCAGGACTAAGCAAAGGATTACCGTAGCATTTTGTACACAACACTACAGCTCGGATAATCCGAGAGACAGAAACTATCCATCAATTCAACAAATGTTTTTTTCACAGGTCTCCATATCAGATCATTCCTGGCGCCTTTCAGGATGCGCCACGGCACAAGCAGCATCATACAGCCTTGACATGCAATCAAACCACAGCGATCTTATCATGCGGTGATTATCAAGTGGTTGGAAATCGTGCGGCCCCTTGGATCATTTGTCGTTCACTTAAAGTTAGCATTTCCTCTAATCTGCCTCATCTCAGTGACGCCGTGAGACAGCCCTGCTACAAACGATTGCTACGGCGAGGTGTATTTGTGTGCTGCACAAAGGAGCGTTACACAAAGGAGCCTTTTTTTAGCAGATGAAGGACTAGGCAAACTAAAGGCAGGATTATTGAGCAGTAAGTATTGGCATTTTTGGTGCAAAATGTATCATGAAAACGTATTTCAACAGCCCTCCGAGAGAGTAATTTTCAATCAATAATTATAGAAATAGAGCTATTAAAACTCAGATGAGCAATTCCCCGATATCATAATACCTCCATTTTCTTTTTCTGCTCATGTATTGGAATGAGTTCTTGTAATGTGAAAACAGGTGGAAAAGTGAGACAAGCCATTATTGGGAAGGGCTAAAAGCATAATATTTTGTTCAGTCTTTCAGTAGCTTGTACACAAGTTTGAATGAAGAGAGAAAAAAGCCTTATGTCTCCTGTCTGCACGCATTCTTGTGTAGTGGTTGGAATTAAACTTTACATTGTAGACTTTCAAGAAGAAACAGACTGATTTCTCATGTATATATTAAGCTCTATATAATGAAGGTTTGCATACTGAGATCTATTTGGTATGTGATTCCTGATTTGTCCATTTCTGATTATCATCAGGACGCCTGGGTATTAGTTAGATACTGCAGAAGTGGCATCCTTTGAATACTAGAATATGTATAAGTAGACAGAATTTCTGCTAAATGATACAAACAAATTAGTTTGAGTGTAGACTGATAGAATTGTCTGGGTTGGAAGGGACCTTTAAGATCATCGAGTCCAACCATCAGCCTAACACTGCCAAAACCACCACTAAGCCATGTCTCTAAGCACCATGTCTACCCATCTTTTAAATACCTCCAGGGATGGCAACTCCACCACTTCCCTGGGCAGCCTGTTCCAATGCTTGATAACCCTTTTGGTGAAGAAATTTTTCCTAAACCTCCTCTGGTGTAACTCAAGGCCGTTTCCTCTTGTCCTATCACTTGTGACTTGGGAGAAGAGACCGACCCCCATCTCACTACACCCTCCTTTCAGGCAGTTGTAGGGAGCGATAAGGTCTCCCCTCAGCCTCCTTCTCTCCAGACTAAACAACCCCAGTTGCCTCAGCTGCTCCTCATAAGACTTGTGCTCCAGACCCCTCACCAACTTCGTTGTCTGTCTCTGGGCTCACTCCAGAATTGCAATGTCTTTCTTGTAGTGATGAGCCCAAAACTAAACACAGTACTTCAGGTGGGGCCTCACCGAGTACAGGGGAATGATCGCTTCCCTAGTCCTGCTGGCCACACTATTCCTGATGTAGGCCAGGATGCTGTTGGCCTTCTTGGCCACCTGGGCACACTGCTGGCTCATATTCAGCCGGCTGTCAACCAGCACCTCACGTCCTTTTCTGATGGGCAGCTTTCCAGCCACTCCTCCCCAATCCTGTAGCACTGCATGGGGTGGTTGTGACCCAAGTGCAGGACCCGGCATTTGGCATTGTTGAATCTCATACCATTGGCCTTGGCCCATCAATCCAGCCTGTCCAGATCCCTCTGTAGAGCCTTCCTACCCTCAAGCAGGGCAACACTCCCATCCAGCTTGGTGTCATCTGCAAAGTTACTGAGGGTGCACTTGATCCCGTCATCCAGGTCGTTGATAAAGATATCAAGGAGAAAGAAATCAACTGGTGAATCCATGCTTTGAGGTCCCTGAAAGAGAGACCAGGCCAGTCATCGGAAATAAAACAAGATCACAGGGATCTCATCTCCTCGCCCTGCAAGGCTGAAGGCAGGGAAGGCAGTGGCCTACCAGAAGACAGTGAATGGAGGCAAGTCTGTGCTAGGGGCAGCAAGCGAACTCCCTCCTTGCCCACCTCCCCTCCCCAGGTACCTCTGTACAATAGGTACGAGGCCCTGGGCATGGTAGAGCAGCCAAAGGACAATGAGGCCGATGGTCCAAATACACCAGAGGAGTTGCCAGGACCAGAAAGGCCTACTCACCGTAGTAAGACTACCTCTACAAGGAAGAAAAGGAGGGTTATAGTTGTGGGTGTCTCAGCTCTGAGGGGACACAGGGTCCGATATGTAGGGCAGACCCCGCTCTCAGGGAAGTCTGCTGCCTCCCTGGGGCCCAGGTTAGGGACATCACAAAGAGACTCCCCAGCCTGGTGCGGCCCTCGGACTATTACCCACCGCTCCTGTTCCACGGGGGGGGCGATGAAAGTGCAAATCGGGGTGTGAAGATGATTAAGAGATATGGGGGCCTTTGGACAGCTAGTACGGGAATCCGGAGCACAGGTTATTTTTTCTTCCCTACATCCAGCTGGGGGCAATGACATTGAAAGAAACAGACGAGCTCAGTCTGTTAATATGTGGCTCCGTGACTGCTGTCACCACCACAATTTTGGGTTTTTTGACAATGGAAGGGCCTATGCGGCACCAGGCCTGCTGGCAGCAGGTGGGGGTTGTCTCACTCAAAGGGGGAGAAGGGTCTTTGCCCAAGAATTAGTGGGGCTCATTGACAGGGCTCTAACCTAGACTCGACGGGGGAAGGGGGTATTACCGGCTTGCCTGTGACAAGCCAAGGGGCGATGCTCCAAGGAAAGAGGAATGGGGTGCTAGCGAGGGCCTGCAGCCGTTTGCTCCGAGATGTGCCGGCTACACTGCAGCACACTTAAAGTCTTACGTAGATGAGCCAGGAGCTCCTGGGCCAACAGGAGCCAATGGGGAGGCCGTTAATACACAGCAAAGGAATACCGCCTGGAGAGCAGCGCAAAGTAATTACAACTGCTCCAGCCAAGCCAGCCTCAACGAGGACACGGCTGAAGTGCCTCTATGCAAATGCACGTAGCGTGGGCAACAAACAGGAGGAGCTAGAGATGTGTTCACGCCTCCAAGGCTACGATCTCATTGGCATCACAGAAATGTGGTGGGACAACTCCTGTGACAGAAGTGTTGGCATGGAAGGTTCCAGGCTCTTCAGGAGAGACAGGCAGGGGAAACGAGGAGGCGGTGTTGCCCTATACGTCAACGACCAGCTGGAGTGCATGGAGCTTGGCCTAGGGATGGATAAAGAGCTGACTGAGAGCCTATGGGTAAGGATTAAAGGGAAATCAGGAGCAGGGGACATTACAGTGGGGGTCTGCTATAGACCACCCGACCAAGAAGACTGTGCGGATGAGGTCCTCTATAGACAGATAGGGGCAGCATTGCGTTCACAGACCCTGGTCCTCATGAGCGACTTCAACCACCCCAGCATCTGCTGGAAGGATAACACAGCCGGGAGTAGGCAATCCAGGAGGTCCTTGGATTGTATTGACGACAATGTCCTTCTCCAAGTGGTAGAGGAGCCAACAAGAAGAGGACCTATGCTGGACCTTGTCCTTACCAACAAGGAGGGAGTGGTAGGCAGTGTCAAGCTCAAGGGTAGCCTGGGCTGTAGTGACCATGAAATGATCGAGTTTGAGATCCTCAAGGCAGTGAGGAAAGTGTGCAGCAAGCTGCCCACCCTGGACTTTAGGAGAGCTCACTTTGGCCTCTTGAAGAATCTGCTTGGTATGGTGCCATGGGATGAAGTGCTGGAAGGAAGAAGGGCCCAGGAAAGTTGGTTAATATTCAAGGATCACCTCCTCCAAGCTCAGAAGCGATGCATCCCTACAAAGAAGAAGGCAGGCAGAGAAGCCAGGAGGCCTGCATGGATGAACAAGGAGCTCCTGGACATGATCAAAAGTAAAAAGGAGGCCTACAGGGAGCGGAAACACGGGTGGGTAGCCTGGGAGGAATACGGAGAAATCATTCGAGGAGCCAGGGATCACGTTAGGCAAGCTAAAGCCCAGATTGAATTAAATCTGGCCAGGGACATCAAGACAAACAAAAAATCCTTCTAGAAGTATGTCAGAGATAAAAGAAAGACTGGGGAAGATGTGGGCCCTCTCCGGAAAGAAACGCAAGAACTGGTCACGCAGGACCACAGAGCTGAGGTACTCAATGACTTTTTTGCCTCAGTCTTCACTGTCAAAGACTGCAGCCACACTACCCCTGATGCAGAAGGCAAAGGCAAGGATTGGGAAAATTAAGAACCACCCACTGTAGGTGAAGATCAAGTATGAGACCACCTGAGGAACCTGAAGGTGGACAAGTCCATGTGACCTGATGAGATACATCTGCGGGTCCTAAGGGAACTGGCAGAGGAAGTTGCTTAGCCACTATCCATCATATTTGAGAAGTCGTGGCAGTCTGGTGAGGTTTTCTGCTGGAAAAGGGGAAACATAACCGCTAGTTTCAAAAAGGAAAATAAGGAAGACCCAGGGAACTACAGGCCAGTCAGCCTCACCTCTGTGCCTGGCAAGATCATGGAGCAGATCCTCCTGGAAACTCTGCTAAGGCACATAGAAAATAAGGAGGTGATTGGTAGCAGCCAGCATGGCTTCATCAAGGGCAAGTCATGCCTGACAAATTTGGTGGCCTTCTACGAAGGGGTTACAGAGGCAGTGGACAAGGGAAGAGCAAGTGATGTCATCTATCTGGACTTGTGCAAGGCATTTGACATTATCCCACATGATATCCTGGTCTTTAAATTGGAGGTGCATGGATTTGACAGATGGTCTACTCGGTGGATAAAGAACTGGCTGGACGGTCACACTCAAAGAGTTGTGGTTAACGGCTCAGTGTCCAAGTGGAGATCAGTGACGAGTGGTGTTCCTCAGGGGTCAGTACTGGGACCCGTACTGTTCAACATCTTGGTTGGTGACATGGACAGTGGGATGGAGTGCACCCTCAGCAAGTTTGCCAATGATACCAAGCTGTTTGGCAAGGTAGACACGCTGGAGGGGAGGGATGTCATCCAGAGGGACCTGGACAGGCTGGAGAGGTGGGCCCATGCCAACCTCATGAAGTTCAACAACACCAAGTGCAAGGTACTACATCTGGGTCGGGGCAATCCCAAGCACAAATACAGGCTTGGCGGGGAATGGCTGGAGATCAGCCCTGAGGAGAAGGACCTGGGTGTGCTGACTGATGAGAAGCTCAACATGAGCCAGCAGTGTGGCCAGCCAGAAGAAGTGTGGCCAACAAGTCAAGGGAGGTGATTCTGCCCCTCTACTCTGCTCTCATGAGACCCCACCTGGAGTACTGCATTCAGCTCTGGAGTCCCCAACATAAGAAGGACATGGACCTGCTGGGTCATGTCTAGAGGAGGGCCACGAAGATGATCCGAGGGCTGGAGCACCTCTCCTACGAGGAGAGGCTGAGAGAGTTGGGGTTGTTCAGCCTGGAGAAGAGAAGGCTCTGGGGAGACCTTATTGTGGCCTTCCAGTACCTAAAGGGGGCCTACAGGAGAGCTGGGGAAGGACTTTTTCCAAGGGCATGTAGTGATAGGACGAGGGGGAATGGCTTTAAACTGGAAGAGAGTAGGTTTAGATTAGATATTAGGAAGAATTTTTTCACTTTAAGGGTGGTGAGGCACTGGAACAGGTTGCCCAGACAAGTTGTTGAGGTCCCATCCCTGGAGGTGTTCAAAGCCAGGCTGGATGGGGCTTTGAGCAGCGTGGTCTAGTGGGAGGTGTCCCTGCCTATGGCAGGGGGGTTGGAACTAGGTGATCTTCAAGGTCCCTTCCAACCTAAACCATTCTATGATTTTATATTAAAGAGAACCAGCGCCAATACTGAGCCCTGGGGAACAGGACTTGTGACGGACCACCAACTGGATTTAACTCCATTCACCACCACGCTTTGGGTGCAGCCTTCCAGCCAGTTTTTCACCCAGCAAAGAGTACACCTGTCCAAGCCATGAGCAGCCAGTTTCTCCAAGGAGAATGCTGTGGGAAATGGTATTAAGGGCTTTACTGAAATCCAGGTAAACAACGTCCACAGCCTTTCCCTTATCCACTAAGTGGGTCACTTTGTCATAGAAGGAGGTCAGGTTCGTCAAGCAGGACCTGCCTTTCACGAACCTATGCTGACTGAGCCTGATCACCTGGTTGTCTTACATGTGCCACATAACAGCACTCAGGATGATCTGTTCCATACATTGTAAACTATGTAGTACAGACATATAAATTGCTAGAAAATGTTACATGGTGGGAGTGGTGATGAAAGGCTCAGAAAGACAACAGGACAACTGGAAAAGAAAAGAGCATGGTGCCAAGAGTGGGTAAACAGAGTATCTCCATCACAAGGAGTAAGAAGAGACTAAAGCTATTCACCGTGGAACAGAGACAGCGTAGGGAGGATGTAGTCAAATTGTGAAAGGCATGGAAAAAGTGGATAGGGAACAGTTTTTCTTTATATCTTCTAGTAATAGCAGGTGGTTGCTACAGTGGTGGTGACCACAGATGGTAGTCACCACCCCTGGAGGTCATTAAAAGATGTGTAGATGTAGTGGTGAGGGACATGGTTTAGTGGTAACTTGGCAGTGCTAGGTTAACAGTTGGACTTGATGACCTTAAAGGTCTCTTCCAACTGAAACAAGTCTATGATTCTACAAAATTAGCGAAACACTAATCAAGCTTTGGGATGGGACATTTCAAAAGCTGAAAGTATACACATGCAAAAAGCCCCAAACCCAACAACCACTAGACAATCTTACAGAGGAAAAAAAATTCCACCCAAGGAAAAGATAAAAATGCCACCTGGTGTGAGCAGAAGCACAACTACAAGCAGTGCCATAAGCAACTTGACGCTGTCTGGTACAAGCCCACCAAGCTTCAGAGGGTGTGAATGTGTTTATGATATGTCTGTAGGCCATGATTTTCCCTTGCACTTGTGTTTGCAGCCTGGAGCCATGTGCTCAGGTGTGCTGCTGGTGCATTCGGAAGCACATTCTTTCCAGTAGAGCTATGGCACCCACAGGCCACACGGACGCAAGGTCCCCTGGCCGTTAGGTGTCTCCTAAGCCAGGCTGACAGCCGGCATGTCATTGCTGGTAAAGATGTGGTGCAGGTGTATGGCCCTGCAATCATGATGGAGCCAGAGTAGCTGCCAGGAGCGATTACTGCCCCTGCTTTTCCCCAGTTTGCACATTGGAGCCGGTACTAGTTGCACTTTGTCCCTACTGTCTCTCCTTCCCAGTGTGTAGGTTACTTACTTGTCCACCAAGAGAAAAATAAGATATCTCAGTGGTGACAGAGAAACCAGCTTCTTAATGCTGGGGTTTTTTTCTCTGTCTTCTCTCCTCTCTTTTCTCCTCCTTCCTGTTGAAGAAGGGATGCAAAAAAAAATGTGAAACAGTAGAATTTACTTATTTCTTTTAATTTGTAGGAAACATTTATAAGGAATGGCATTAGAACAAAAAGCTTAATGAGTCACATCTCAAATGCTTTACTTAATGTTTCCTTCCTTATAACATTGAAAGATCATCAGAGTAAGCAGGCTGAAGTTCCTATGTCTGAAACCTTGTACATTGTTTTACTATTTAATGCTGTACAAAGCCTGGGTCATGTTAACAACTTTGATTCTCTGGGGTCATTAATTCCATCAAAATCAATGCAGCCAGACCCATTAAAGCTTGACAATAAAAAAAAAAGATGACCAAAGCAGAAGGTAAATTCGTTGTAACACGATGGCATAACCTTTTCATTTGTAAGGATAACCGAAGTCTGAGGGCAGAGATGTCCTTACTCTTCCGAAATTTTAATTCTTCAAAGTCAGCTTAAGGAGAGAAACAAGATATCTGGATATCCATATCCGGTGTTATCTGTCAGAGATAGCTCTTTTGATAGGGTTACTTCTATGTTAAAGCAAAGGAAGAAAGCTTTGGGACTCCAGGCCTGAGAGTCCCCCAGCAGTGGTCACCAGTAGGGTTTTGGTAGTGCCTGCTCTAGGAACAGAGGGAACATCCTCATGTCATTCATGAATGAGAACACTGTCTTGCTCCTTATAATTAGTTTACAGTGCTGTGAAGTGCAGCATTAAAATTTTAAAAAGAGAGGCCATATAATTAATAAACTAGCAAGGAATCTTTTCATTTTAAAAAATTGTTCAGTTAGGATGAGATATAACGGTGACAGAGGCTACCAAGAAGTCACTTGTCTATAAATAATTTTACTGAATAATTAAACTTATTTCATCTTACTGCTAGGAGTTGGAAGCATAATTGCTTCTTTTGCTTGGATTTAATATTAAGGTTTGATTTGAAAGGTGTTACTTCAGTGAATGAGTAGTACAATTACAAAATAAACTCAAATGTCCCAGGAGATCCTTAAGGTCTGATTTAGTAAGGTATTAGTTGCTGGTATAAAATTTCCAAGACTATCTTGTGCACAGATGCTATTTTTAAGAATAAAAAAACCTTCTGGTGCTAAAGCTGTGGGAATGAGGCCCTTTTCATGTCAGGGGTGATGTATGAACTGATAGTTCATGAAAGGTGAAGCTTTGACTAACTTATCAGACGTCTACCTTCAGAGTTATGGCTGGATGAAGCCATTTGACCAATTACCTTTACTGATGGCCTGAGCAGTCTGTGAGCTTGTTTTTGTTACCGGTGACAATATGGTCCAATTTGATGCCCTCAGACCAACATAACTAAACAAATTAGCTTTCCATTCCAAAGAAAATGTAACCTAAAGCAAGCTATGATTTATGTGAAACAAATGCTGGCTACAGCCCATGGGGTCTGCAGCTCTTACCTCTGGCCAAATTATTTTTAAAACCACACAGGAAAACTCTGAAGTTCAATGAATGAGTAGTACTTACTACCAAAAAAATAAACCGCTAGGGCCTGTGCGGATACTGGCAAACAGATCAAACCTTCCAGAAGCGCAGCTTTTTATGAAATGTTCAAATGGCTGGAGAGGTTCGTGTGCCGGGTGACCCTCTCTGCTCAGTAAGCAGCTGAAGGAGCAGCAGCACAGAACACGCTGCTCCAGGTTGATTTCTCAGTGACACCATATATTGTGCAATTAAAAACTCAAAACACACAGGCACCTAACTGAAAATGTGCCTATTTTGCTGGTGTGTGATACCAAAGCAGAAATCACTCTTACACTTCGTATTTCAGTCCAAAACTCTTTCCATTCGCTGTTTTCCCATGAACGGGAAGTTCAGTCTTTGCTCTGCAGGACCTGCCTGGCACCGGAGAGTGGACCCCAAAGGGAGAGGGCTATGAATGATGTTAGATTCGTAGCCAAATTCCCAGCTGAGAGAAGAACCTGCGGTGTAAGAATTGAGCACTCAGCAGTGGTCCACACATCACCTTGCTGTCCACACTCAGGTCTGGCCCCATTCATCCCTTAGACTCCTGGCTTCCCCAGCACTAATTAGGTCTTTTTCTTAGAAGGTCCTTCCCAAACCACCTCTGAAGGGTGAACGGGTCTTCAGCCTCCCATGGGACAGTGAAGGTGAGTGGGACCACCCCACAAGGGGGATCAGATCCCATGCTGGTCTCACTGCGCTAACATTGCTTGTCGTGGTGCAATCTTGCCTCTGTCCTGGAGCACCTCTTTGAAGGTATCCACGTGGTGGTAGGCACTATAAAAAAAAGGACAGCAGTAATGTTAACTGCAAGTAGCAGCACTGCATTGCCTGTGCCTTTTCCTGTGTGGAGATCCAGCTGTGGGACTGTCTCCTCATAGCAGAGAGAGCAAATGTCTCTTTATAGCACATGAAAAAAGTGTTATTTCTAGAACAAGCAAAAAGAATATTTGGGCTTCCCAAGAAACCCATTCAACGGTGATCCTTGTGTACTTTTGTGTTTCTCTTGTTCTGTTTTCTCTGTTTAATAGTCTTAATAAGTCCTTCGGTGTATTCTCTTCAGACTATATCCATCCCTCCAGCATCTTTTTCCTTCAGGTTTATATTTGCCATGTTTACTATTAATTCAGATTTGCAGTGTTGTTTGTTTAATTACAGATTGAGGAAACCCTGAGAAGTGCTGGGGAAGGTTCCTCTGGCAGATCGTTTGCTAGTTAGAAAGAGGCAGCGGTATATTTGCTGGCTGAGGAATGAGAGGTGAGGAGGGACAGGGTGCTGCCTGGGTCAGCTCTGTGCTCTCCTGCCCAGACCTTCCAGACCTGAAATCAGAGGTGTAGCGGAGACCCTACGTCTGGAGGAAGCCCATATCCACAGAGTATCCAGGATCAGTGGATGGTGCTGAAGGTGAGGTTGCCAGGAGGAGACGCTGTCTGTGCCGCAGAGACCCTTCCACAGGACCTGGCGAGGCATCAGAAGACACAGAGAGGGCACTGGGTGTCTTGTCCTGGCAGCCCTTGAAACAACGAGGGGTAAATTCAGGATTTGTCTCAGTGTGTGTTATCTGACAGGCAGTAGCTGCTTACCGGCTTTCGTTTGAACAGGGTGATGCTGGACAGTGTCTGTCGGTGTGCTACTGCTCCTCAGAACGTGGAAGGTGGGAGGGTGGTGTTGGATAAGGATTAATAAATAATAAAACATTCCATTTACAAATGAATCTCATCCCTTCGCTCCGTTTTGCCAGCTTTGTGTGGTGCTGAGGTCTAACCTGAGTAATAACGTAAATCAGAAAAAACAAGAACTTCAATCCCTGTTGCCTTTCACATTTTTTAAAAATAAAATAAGATAAAATAAAATGTGTTTGGAATGCCCTTGTAACATGGAATAGGAAATGTTTTAACAATGCTGAGAACAAACTGTGTTTCCTCAGAATATGAAACACCGGAACTCTTTTTCCCACCTATCAGGAGAGAGAGAAGGAGGAGAAGGAGGATAGACAGTGACTTTCTCAGAGCTCCAGCCCCTAGAATCATGTCATTTTTAGAAAAATTTTTTTTTTTTTTAAGGTAGTTGTCTAGCCTTGGAGTTATGGAACTAGGCTACTCTTGCAATAGTTTGTTTAGGAGAGCAGAGGAGAGTCTGACTCATGATTTTAGAAGAGCTGAGATTGGTAAGATCCTACAGTGCCTCTTACTTTTCTTTGACTCCTGAGCACCTTCTTAGAATTAACACATTTCCTCACTAGTAGCGACTGGAACTTTTTTAAGCTACGTGTCCAAGAACAGAGGGATGTGTACACATCTCTCTTTAGGATCTTTAGCATTAGATAAATGCAAAAAAAAAAAAGATTATTTTTCTAAGTGTCACTATAGTTACTTGTTGCTTTTAGAAAGAAACTCATAGCACAACTTCTTTGTCCTGTTTATCCCCATTATACCGAGCTTGACAGCATGGCATCAAAATTATCTGGGTATATTTGACAGTCCTAGGACTCATAACAGTACCTGCGTAGAATTAGATGTCAGGTGGGACTTTCTTATAATGAAAATATCTAGTTGTAATTCTAGCTCTCTTGTGGCCGTCATCCTTACTTTGGGCCAACTAGTCAGTAGCTGCAGCCACATGGATTTATTCAAAATAATGTGCAGCATGGGAATTCATAAACTACTCTGTTGAAAAGAGCTTGAACTGGGACTTCAGATGTCCCCCAGAAATTTTCTTTTTATGGGGACACCGTGAACTTCAGCCACAGGCAGTGGCTGTGCTGAATCAAGAGCAGGCTTCTCACGTATGCCCAAGTTCTCCGAGAATATGGTGCGGCATTTACCCATGAACAATGTGTATGTTTATAGTTCCCATTTCTAAGAGTAACCATACTTGGGATTTTGCTTTTGGCAGGTACCATCCATGGATTTACAATTCTGGAAATCAGAACTGGATTCCTGCAGGACACGGGTCCGCCTTTTTTGCATTTGGAATACAAACATATTTTCAAAAATCACATGGGCAAAGCTCTAACTCTGAGATACTGGCAGGGCCTTAAATTGCAATTATGCTTTTGAAAAATCCCCCATTGTTTTCTCTCATCACAAATAACTCCTCTAAATACTGAGACCCGGTTCAGACTCTAAAGCGGAGCTGAGATCCCAGCTGATTTCTTCCTCTTCACACATTCACCCCAGCCGTAAAGGTCTTGTAGGTTAAATCAGGCCTTTAAAATGACTCCTCTGTAATTCTGTGTCTTACAATTCGGCCTTTCCCAATCACCCTTGTAACTCAACTGCCCTCCAAGGATTCACAGAGGAGTGACTGACTGGCATTGAGACCAGATAAATTATTCTGCTGATGGTGCCTAGGAGGTAATAAAATCCAGTTTAGTCTCTCAGATCTGGAAAGCCAACAAAGTCAGAAGAAGGAAATAGCAGTAAAAGCTGCATTTTGTCAAAAAGTCAGTGAGAATGTGACTGTGAATACCTGCAAGGGGCAGTCCCTAGAAGAGGGTGCCATTTCTTCAGCTGCCTTTAAACGCAGACAAAAACTAGAAATAATGGATGATATCTCCATTACATAGGACTGTACCTCATTAATTTTCTTTGTGACCGGAAGCATATTTATATAGCAGCTTCCAGCCAGGGAGCTCAAAAAGCTTTAAAAACTCCAATTAGTTGCACCCCTGAGTTCGGGCAATGCTATCTCTGTTGTACAGATGGAACAACGGTGACACGGGGAAGTTGTTTATCAAATGAGCACAACCAGCCTGTGGAGAAGGTAAAGCACAAGCCCTCAAATGCCTGCCCCCTGTGCCTGCGCTTTGGCCATCCTTCTGTCAAGGAGTCTTAATGAGCTTTATATATGTATAGAAATATCAATGCATAATAATCTGCCTTAGCATTCTGAGGGAGGGCTAATAAATGTACGAATAAGACATAAATCATTGATTAAAATGTCAGAAGTGATGAGAATAAAAGATTGCTCCTGCCTTTGCTGAATTACATATGCAAATTTGCATACACTACAAAATGAACATCCTTAAATGAATGAATTAGAATCTCATGTAGAAATGACTGAGCCATATTTGCGTACAACATTTATTAGGAGGAGATGCGCTTATTTTTGGAACAAACAGGGAGAGAAAATCCCTGGAATCTGCTGAAGCAGCCTGTACCTGCATCTCGTCAGAACACGCTGTCTCCGCGGCCAGTGCCTGCAAAAAAATACAAGTTGTGCCTTGAAAAATTGTAACCGGCAGATTCAAGAAAATGTTGACGCATCCCAAACATTTACAGGAGTTTACCACATTGTTTGTAGTCTGAATAAATTAAAACCGCTGAGTTTTTCTTGATATTCTTTTATTTTGAGACAGCCAGATTAGTACTTTAGTAGACTTCGAATTCACCATTAGGAGAGGAGCATCCATATTTATTTGAGGGAAACTCCATACGCTGTTAGCTGAAAGACAGGACAACTTTTCAGTGAGATCTGTCCCAAAGTTGCTGATGCAATGCAAAAGTATTGGAATTGGAAAGTATAGCATACCCTACCTACGTCTCTATCATTCAAAATTATCTGGTATAGAGAACCATGAAAGAAAAAAAATCCTGTCTGAAATCTAAGTTATCTCATTTGACATATTAATTCAGAAAATTGTACTTTTCATAAGATTTCATGAAGTACTGAGCCTTCTTTGAAGCTTTATTTCACCCCCAGCTCCTTTGGTTTGAAGTAAAGGTAAGAGCGCTCAGCATCCGCATTTTCAGCAATGCTCCAATCTATCCAGAGCATGGGACAGTCTTTTTAACGGGCTGTAGTTTAAGCACAGAGGAGAGAGAGAAGAGCAGGAGGAAGCATGTCAAATCCATCCTGAGTCCTACCACGGGCATCCCATGTGAGACTGACCACCTTCTTCCTTTGGTGCTGGTTACTTCTTGGAATGAAGAGCTTTTTTTTGAAATACACATTTTGAAATACACATGAGCCACATTTCCCTGTGTACGGTCATTGCAGTAGTAATCCTCCAACTGTTTCAAGAACGGTCCTTAATGCAAAAAATCCTTTTCTGTACTTTTTCTTTACTGCTTTTTTCTGGCAAGTCTGATGCTTGTGTTAGGAGCTTTCATTAGCAAGCATGGTCTGCGTTCAGATAGCTTGCACATGCACGATCTGTTAAAATCAGTGCCTTAAAATAGGTGCACCAGATGTTTTGCGTGTTTAGGTGGAGAGGCGAGCGCTGCTGCCCTGCCAGGAGCCCGGAGCAGGCGAGCCTGTTCCAAAGTGCATCTGGGAGAAGCGAACCTGTTCCAAAAGGAATCTGGGAGTGCCCTCTAGGGGTACTGCCAAAAACATCACCCCTTCCCTTACAGCGGGTCTGCCCTGCTACTCAACTGTAGCATGGTGACACTGTGGGAAACTTGACGTTCTAAGTCTAGCCCAAGCTCTTCATCACACTTCGGGTGTGTTCCACCACATCCCCTGGATGAGCATCCTCTGGCAGATGCTCATTTATTGATTCTCCCGGAGCCTGAACAGTCCATTCAATACTCAAGGCTTACATGCCGGGTAACTGGGTCGCTCATCACGCTGGTAAGACCTGATGAGAGCCACCAGCTGGGCACAGAGAGGTGGAGGGGAAGGACCTGGAGCTGCTCCAGGGGTCACAAAGCCACTCAAGGAAGGCCTGAAGGTGTTTAGGAATAGTGTGAACTATTTCCAGATAGCAATGCATGACCGCCAGGTAATGTTGCAAGAAGAAGAAAGTTAATGATTGTAACTCTTCTCACTGCAATAATAGTCCATGTTTGAATCGTGATCACAAGAAAGACAGTGACAGTAATCTGTCTAGTATGGATCTGATAAGCAAAGGTTTAGAGTTCAAGCATCATCCCCCAAGGTGAGCAGTAATATAATCCAGACATAATCTGGCACCATCTAATTTAGAAGTAAGATTTAAAAGAAACCTGTATTTTGTTTGCCAAATACATTTTCCTGTGACGTTCTCAGTTCTCAGAGACATAACACAACACAGATTGCCTTGGTACAAATGAATTTTGGACAGCTGATTACATTATCAGTAGCGCTATCTACCACATACCTCTTCAGAAAAACTGCACAAAGAGGAAGGCTGCGGTACTGTGGCCGTTTGTGACCTTCCCATTGCTTTGTCACTCTGAGGTGTAGGACACACAACAGCATCCTGCATAAAGCAGGGTCGCAAAACACCACCCCACCTCAGCAGAGCAACCATCTGGCTTCACACCCTAGCTTCAGTTCACTCAGAGTTTGCTTTTTTAAAAGACTTGAAGCTGTATTTCTTCTCACCCGTAGCAACCTTCCCTATCTTAGCAATTCTATCTTACATTTGGCAAGCTTCGGGACGTCAGTCCCCTCAAGCCCATAGCTGTTATTCGGAGGAGCTAGTCTGAAAAAAGGAGAGCAAAGCAGAGGTTTGAGCAAGGAACAGGGCAGCTCTCTTTATTGCTGTAGCGCTTCGGTGGCTTGATCACAACCTGGTCCCCCCTGTACAAGCCACTGGGCAAGCACAGAGCAATAGAGTGGCTCCTGCTCTGGCTCATTGGCCCTCCAGGGAGCCAATTTTATAAGTATGAAAGTTCAGAAACCTTAAAGTTCAGTTGACTTATAAACAAGTATATTTGATTCCGAGTAAGAGGATTTGTTCTACTTTTGATCTTAGCCGCATCACTGGCATTTCTAAAGAGTTTTTCAAGGCAAGGTGCAGCCTGAAGAGACCTTCCTGATCTTTTGCCATGACACTAGCTTTCACATTTTACTTTAAGTTAATTGAACACCTACAAATTCCATCCTTCTAGTTATAAATAAGATAGCCTAATTTCTAGAACAGACCCAAATAAAAAAAAAAAATTCCCCCACCAAGAGGAACTTCCCCTCAATATATAAATCCATAAATAACTCATAAGAATAAAAAACATACCCAAACAGCTGTATTGGGTTTGTGTGGCAAGGTTTTGGTAGCGGGCAGGCTACAGGGGTGGCCTCTAGAAGCTTCTTCCCCCATGTCCGATAGACCCAATGCCAGCCGGCTCCAAGTCGGATGCACCACTGGCCAAAGCTGAGCCCATCAGTGACGGGGGTAGCACCTCTGGAGTAATATGGTTAAGAAGGGGAAAAATACTGTGCAGCAGCAACCAGGAGAGAGGAGTGAGAGTAACAACTATGTAGAAACTCAGGTCAGTGAAGAAGGAGGGGAGGAGGTGCTCCAGGCACCAGAGCAGAGATTCCCCTGCAGCCCATGGTGGTTCATGGTGGAGCAGATATCCACCTGCAGCCCATGGAGGACCCCACGCCGGAGCAGGTGGATGCCTGAAGGAGGCTGTGACCCCATGGAGAGCTTGTGCTGGAGCAGGTTCCTGGCAGGACCTGTGAACCTGTGGAGAGAGAAGCCCACGCTGGAGCAGGTTTGCTGGCAGCACTTGTGACCCTGTGGAAGGGACCCACACTGGAGCAGTCTGCTCCTGAAGGACTGCACCCCATGGAAGGACTTATGATGGAGAAGTTCGTGGAGAACTGTCTCCCGTGGGAGGGACCCCCCACTGGAGCAGGGGAAGAGTGTGATGAGTCCTCCCCCTGAGGAGGAAGGGGCAGCAGTGACAACATGTGATGAACTGACCACAACCCCCATTCCCTGTCCCCCTGCACCACTCGGGGAGAGAAGGCAGAGAATGTGGGAGCAAAGTTGAGCCTGGGAAGAAAGGAATGGTGGGGGGAAGATGTTTTATGATTTAATTTTTATTTTCTCATTACCCTACTCTGATTGTATTGGTAATAAATTAATTTTCCCCAAGTCAAGTCTGTTTTGCCTGTAACGTTACTTGCTGAACGATCTCTCCCGGTCCTTATCTTGACCCACGAGCCTTTCGTTGTATTTTCTGTCCCTTGTCCAGTGGAGGACGGGAGTGATAGAGGGGCTTTGGTGGGCAGGTGGCATCCAGCCAGGGTCAACCCACCACAGCAGCTCATCTTTTAAAGGCAATCATATTCCTGAAAATACAGTGTGCACCTCTGTGCGTACATTGGGGGGGGGAAGGTGAAGAACAGCTTGTGCTAAAAGCAATTTCTCCATCTTTAAATACAATCTTGTGACATTGGAGAGATGCCAATCAACTTGCATTCCCCGCTCATTGTAATGAACTGAACATGTCCCTCAAGTCATTCCTCTGAAGTTATACTCTGGATGGATTTGTCCCTTTCTGTCCACTCATTGGGTTTCACCAGACAGCTGCTAACAGGAAGGGAGAGGGAAGTATTGGCAAATGTGTCAAAAAGTGGTCATATCTATCTGACCATTCTGAGTCTGAATATAATAAGTATTGACTTTTTTTTTCTTTCTTTTGGATTTGGTACTATTACTTTAGCATTTTGTTACCATATAATTATTAGCAAAAGAAACAGAATCAATATAAATACAGCCCTTCAGTTCTTAATTTTCTGTATTATCTATACTCATTTGTGCACTGGCTTTGGATGTATGAATTTTTGTAAAAGTCCTCTGTTATCATTTAAAAAATGGGGAAAAAAAAAAAAAAAGAAAGTCCAATCCTATGATTCCAGAATTTTCTGGTAAATTCAGTAGGGAAAGCACTAGGCATTACCAGTGAAGATCAGACTTTTGCTTCAGGAGCTTCATTCTCAGCCTGGAAATCACAAACTGCTGTTTACTCTGTGGATTCATGTAAGATCCAGGCTGATGGGATTCTGACCCAGCAGTCATCCAGGAGGTACTGAAAAAGAAGTATTTCATAACAGAAGGAAGTTTCTTTAGAGACCTATGTAGAAATAAGTGAAAATTTTATGCAGTTTCTGTTGTCGTGGTTGACTGCGCCCAAATCACAAAACCTTTAAAACAAGTCCCAGTAGTGGGTACTGTGTCGTCACAGCCAGGTAGAAGCACAGGATGTGGGTAGTGTTCAGGATACAGAGTAGGTTGACCAGTCTTTCTCAGAGAAAGATTATGGAAGCTGTTAAAAACTCAAAAGCCGCAAACCCTTCACATTTCTTTATTCAGTTGTACGCTTGCCTTGAAACGCTGATGGTCTTGGTTTTCCTGAGCCGCTCCAAATTTGCTATTATGACCAAATATGGTCTTTAATACCAAAATTCTGCTAAAATCCAAAGAAACTCTGCTCAGTACGCAGCTAGCCTAGTGAAATGCAACTCTTGGGGAAGCTCTGATAAACCCTCTGGTTCAGCGCACACCGACCTCCTCTGTAAGAACAACCAACAACCAGAAACTAGACACTTTTCTCCCTACATCCCAAAGATCTCCTGTCCACTAAGACAGAATACCTAAACCATTGGAACCAGGCCCTCAGAGCAGTTGATAGTGTTTTTTTACACCACAGCCAGAGACAGAGGAGTTTGTACCTGATGGCCTCACAGTTAGGTCAATCTTGCAAGACTGGAGCTGTGGATTTAAGATGAATGGGGCTTTTGTCCCAGACCTCCTAATTCTCATGTTGTCACTCCAACCACAGACCACTGCTGAAAAGCAAACAGATCCTTTGGCTTATTTTCATGCTCTAGGGGCCACGAAACACCCAAAGACAAACAATGATCTTTGCTCCACCTTTTTGAGAAATGGGTGCACGTTTTTAGCAGCAGGAAAGACTTTGAGATGGAAGTACCAGCCAATATCCCTGAATGGACAACTTGCTGGTCTGGAAGGAGGTGGCATCATTTTTTCAGTGACCATTAAATGGCTTTTAGCATCAGCCTGGTGGATAATACATCTCCCTTAATCTTCGGGGTTTTTTCACAAAATAATACTCAGTATGTTTAGTTGCTGAACAGTTAGTGTCTGAATTTTGAACATCTGCAACAATACTACCAAACCTAGCAAGTAATTACAAGAGTTTCCCAAAGCCCTGAAAACCTTGTCCCTCTGTCAGCAACAGCTGTTCCATTAGTTTTATAGTCTGCACAGTGCCCTCAAGATCCCCAAATTACTGCTTTATATTTCTGCCTTGGCAACGTTGATGTATTTTGAGTGCTCCTTTGTCACCAAACCACTCTCCTCCTTCCGAAGAGAGATGCATGAAAACAGGACACTCTCTTCTAAGGTCAAGAGCACGTGGTACAAATGGTCCACGAGATGTGAAACTTTCCCAGGAAGTTTCCGCCTTCTGTGTACTTCTGGAGGGGTGGTTTCTTACAATATTGTCAGCATAAATTAATGAAAGCACTGTAACATCTGAGCACTGTATAAAGTAAGGCTGGTAGCTTACAAAAGCAATTACTGTTCAGCGTGAAACAGTAGGAGTGTACAGGCCATTTTAAAAATACTTTCTGGGTTTGCACTGTCTATTATTACTAAATGTTCTCAGTCCCAGAAAGAGTTTCTTTTGCCTTTATTATTCTTTTTTTTTTATTTGCTTTGAAATTATAAAAATGCATTAAAAATGCTAAAAAAGCCCATGCAGAACAAACATAAAGCGTGCTTAAAGTCTTCTGTCAGAAAGTGTTTCAATTAGAAAAATTCCGTAACTCCATATTGAAATGTCTCACGGGAAGATTTTTCAATAACGTTTTGTTTCAGTTAATAAAACATTTTCAAAAAGTTATAACATCTGTTGCAACATATTTGGTCTCGAATAATTTGATTCTATCACCAAGTTATTTAGTTCAGAAATTTTAAATTAAAAATAAAATTGTAAATATAAGTCATGCCAAAGAAAAAAACATTTGTCTATCTTGCTTTACAGGAAATTTTGAGATTCTGTGTTTTCCACAGAAATGAAATGTCACTGGAATTTCCCACAGAAACAGGAACCTGTGCACAGCTCTGGCTAACGACAGCAGCCCTATAGTCAGCTCTGTGGGAATTTGTTGTCCCCAGCATCCCCTCTCTTCTCCCTTCAGTGGCAGCGTTAATGGTGTCTTGAAGGTCAATAGATTTGGACTTAAGGCAACACTTTGTCAAAAGGTGGCTTGACCACGGGATACCATCTTTCAGAGCTTCAGGGTGGAGCTGGCCCCAAGGTAGGCTGGCTCCTGCACTCCACACAGAGGTACCTAAAGGAAGATGCCTTTGGATGCCAGCTCAGCTGAGGTCTTCAGCCCAACCAGGTGCAACACGTGGAGCAGTAGGGCTCCAAAGATTCTGCTCCAGCTGAGGCAATGTGGATGGAGACATTTAGACCAGCCCTCAGGAAGACTGTTTCAGTAGCATACCAGGTGGGTGCCCTGCCTTTCCTTTGGGTCAAGAGCCACAAGCTCTTTCCCAAAACAGAATGCCAAAAATTATGCTCTTCCATGAAATCAAACAAGCTGTGGGCCGATTTGTCTCTCTCCAGTTTGTCTCCACAGGAGTGCTGTGAAGAAACATCTACCTTTCAGAAGTGCTCAAAGTACAGATGTGGGCTCCATGGCATGGTCAGAGGCAGAGTGAGGGTAGCCAGCCCTGGAGTCCTCCCTAGCACCCATGACCAAGTGGAAACCCTCACTCTGCAAGACTGACATCACCTCTGCACGCCTCTAAGCCAAAACGAAAGGGGTCAAGGAAATTAGCAGCCTTTGGACAACAACAGGCTGCTTAGCCAACAAAACAATGTTAAAGTTCAGGCAAACTGGCAAGATCAGTGTGGGGTCTGAGCAAGGGTCCCCATGGCACTTGCTCAGGGGAGGCCACCAGAGTCACTGCCCTTCTGCGAGGATGGGCTGACGCATTTTGTTCACCAGGTTGCAATAAGGAACGCCGGGTTTGTCCACAAGCTTCAGGAGTGAGCTGCTTGGACATATCTGGAGTCTCATGGCTCACCTATGCATAGAAACTTCACAGTTTTAAGTTATTGATGTTAAATCTGCATATTTCTCTATTAATGCATGGATTAAAAGCTGGCCTAGGTTTAGATTGTCACTCTGCAAAAATAAGGTCCTGTATTTCTCTCAAGAACGTAGTATATGGAAAAAGACAATAACAAAGGGCTGAGAAAAAAGAGGGACATATTCTACCACCATACAATGGTACAAATCCACAGTATACACAAATTTTGAAGACTGTGAAGTTCAAGTCTTGGCAAGGAGATGAATGGAAGGGAAGTATGCTAAAACAGTCTTCATTTACAGGCATTCATCTTGCACAGTTACTTGCATGATGACCCACAACTTCATTGATAATGTATATCACGCAATTAATCATTGTTCTGACATTCTCATGTTTTCACATAATTATTCCCTCTATTTCTTGGAAGCCTGCAAATCTAGCAAGGTATGGCACAGTACTACTATTCCGTTTTGTGAGCCCCAACTTTAGTTGCTCAGGCTTTTGGCATTGCCTGCTCCCACGTTTCAGTGTTCAGCCTCACACGCCAGATCTACGTGATCAGCTTCATGACTTCCCTTCTCCATTTTAAAGGCCTTATTAATTGCCATGTATGCTCATTTACAGTTAAGAAAGGAAGTACTTTTTCTCACACAGTATAATTAAATTGTGGTGTTTAATACCAGAGGACATTACAAAGGCCAAAAGCCTAAATGAGCTCAAAAGAGATTACACAAATTCTTAGAGGATGGTGGCATTGGCACCTATTAAACAGGGGTTCAGAGGCAACCTCTAGCTTAGAAAGTCCTTCAGTATTTGAAGGGAAGTGTCATGCTACGTGTGCACTGTTATTCGTGTGCTTTCCTCAGCATCCACTTCTGGGCACTTTCATAAAGCAAGTATTGGGCGAAACGAAGGTGCCTTCTTCCCAGCGTGGTGTCTCTGATGTCACTAATTTCTGTGCAGTGGGATGGACACACCGCTTACCTCCTTCTTCACAAGCAACAAGACAAGAAAGGTGCAATTTCTGCTTCTTGAGCTGAATGGAGGCTTGGTTCAATTTTAGGATAAAGCTGCCTTAAACAGCACGTGGGGGTTCTGCCGGCTCTCAAAGCCCAGCAAGGGTGCACAGCAGCTAGTACTCAACACATTTCTCTGCTTTATTTCTCTCTTCAGGGCAGGTGGAGTGTGCCATAGGAGGAGGGATTGCAGAACGCAGATGAACAAGAGAAAATCCAACCAAGCTACCCATATAGACATCCACGGTCTTCAGTTTAATGCTACTGATCACTGTACCACCCATTCGAACCAGATGCCTATTTTACAGACCCCTGTGTGCATGTAGAAGATAGCTGGTTTCAAAGAAACCAAAGGATCTCAGGTCCAGAAGCATGTGCAGGATCAGGACCTGGGGTGGTACCTGCTTCTGGACCTGGTCGACATCCTCACCTCAGCCCAGTGCCCTGCATGCTGGTCACACTTTGCCAAGCCGGTCGCCCAGCACAGAGGAGCGCCAGCCCAGCCTTTCCTTGTCTAGCTGCCCATTTGCATTTTGAAAGCATTAATCGTTAGTCTACGACACCGTCCTTTCTTCTCAGGAACAAGTCACTGTGTCACCCTTTCACCTTCAACTTTCTCCACTTTGGCAAAAGCTATGTATTTGAGGCTTAAAATCTTGGTACTGCATCTTGGCAGCTCTGTCTTCCCATACAGAAAATATGCTACCCTTTTTTGATCTCAAGCCTTGTATCTCTAGCTGGAGCCCTAAATCCTACTTATAATAATAAATAATAATAATCAATATATACTGTATTCTTTCTTTCATATTCTCATGTATAAATTGTCCATGTCCCTTAAGAATTGGTGTGGGAAAATATATTCTGTAGCATTCTTCATAACAAAATAGTTACAGCCTATTCTACATACTAGGAATTCAGCGAGACACAGCAAGAAATCAATAAAAACACAAATTGCTCCATCAATACGTACATTCATTTATACTCTTCAAGGTTATCTTTGCTATGCCAGCACAGAGACACATTTTCTCCATATATAGCCATGCATATTAAACTAGGCAAGAGGGAAAGGAACGGAAACAAAAGCTATCAGTACAAATCTAATCTAGCTAGCATGCACGTTCAAAGACTTTAGAGTTGGTTTTCCCCTCTGTTCAGAAAGCAGTCTGAAATCTGGGCACATCAGCTGACACTGAGTCTCCTCCGTTCCCTGCAAAATCATCTCCTCCCAAGGCAGGTATCTTTACTCATATAAAACATCTCCAAATTCATCTTATGTACGTATCATTCTACCGGTTGGTATAGTATCTATGAACAGGACTCTCTGCATTGATAACAGATGAATGGGTTATGACCAATGAACCGATGGGTTAAATTATGGTGAGTGCTCACCCATGTCAAAGGACAACAAAGAACACCCACAGGAGCGTCTTTGGGGCACTTCATCTACATGGACTTGTGCTGAAACCAACCGATCCAGAAAGACTCCCAGAAAGGTTATGAAGCTGATAATTTCAAAGCAGAACTGGGCCCGTTATGCACAAAATCAAATTCTGTCAATATGGAGCTTTAGGGCCAAAATAGTTCATATTCCTAGTCAAAAGTGGAAAAATACCAGGGGAGATATGCGGAAGGACCTGCCGAAGTAACAGACTTCAGACGAGGAAGGTAGTGACAGGGAAAGATTTCTTTGCATGACGTCTCTGACGCAGGCTTGCTGTGGAGGAGATACCTCTTTTTGCCTGTAATAGTCAGTCATTGCAGAGAAACAGCATTTCAAGAGATCGCACTGGTGAACACATGCACTGCTGCTCTGGCACGTTATTAATATTGTTCAGAATAATATGCTACTTAGTTGCAGAATTCTTGTTGCATCATTTATTATTTGCACAATTCAATCCAAGTTTGACTTGCCAGGCCAGTGTCATTGGTATTTTCCCATTCTGCCCAGTCCTCATGCAGTCTCTTGCCTCTTATTTCCACTGTGTTTACTATTATATGCACATTTTCTGCAAGGTCAAGCTGGACATGCACCTTCCCATAGGAGCTGAACATTACGTTGTTTATGGTGGGTATCTATTATTTTTGCAGCTTGTTCTACGTGGTGTGCCCAAGGAGAGAAAATGAGTCTTGAAACAGCACAGGAAGATCTGCTTCCTTGATGCCACTTCCCTGATGCTGAGTGTGTGGGTAATGGATATTCTCTTTGCTCTTATTCATCACTGGTGAGAACACCAAGGCATAGATGTGAATTTCTTTGGTATGTTCTGGGCATCTCAAACCTTACCGTAGGATCAGCCATGTGCTACTGGAGAGCGTGTCTCATAGACTAGTTCTTCTGTTTCTGACAAGAGTTCCACGCTGGGTTCACCTAGAACTTATGCGACTTGGTCCAGCTGGTCTCCTCTGAACCTGCATCACTTTTAATCAATACGGATTTTTCTTGTCCCATCAAATAGAATAAGGCCATGAGCTTGAGTCTTCTACTTCTCAGGTGAAAGCTTCATAAAAGGCCTTACCAACACTATGCGAGAGAGTAAGATGGAAGTCTGTGTTCTTGGAAAGCATCTCACTGCTCTGGAGACACCCGAATACGTCTCTTTGGCCATGTAACACTGAGTTCAAATCTGCCTTTCCATTCCTCTGCACGTGAGGAGCACTTTTATTGCTCCTTGCTTTAAACACATGTACAGGGAAACCTCTCTCCGAGCTTTCCCTGATGAAACCTCAGCAAATCTTGTGAGCGGTGGCAGAAGTCAGTACCAGAGACACGTATACCATAGGAGATGCACAGCAGCACAGTCTTAAAACTGTAGAAACTTTGTGTGCTGGAAAAGCTAAACAGAACAGTGAGCAAACTTGTTTGTTTCCCTCTCCGGAGGCTGAAAGCAAACTTCACAAGTGTTTTCCCCTACATGGGGTGCCTCGGCAATACATGTGTTGTTATGATTTTTGCCCAGTCCATGTTCAATATGGAAATGACAGTCTTGCAATTTTTGTAATCATCTCACAATCTATCTCTGGATTTCAGCATTTAAGCAGACAGGGGCATGGTAATGCCCCATGATTAGCTCTGATTGTGAAACTCCTTCCATAACAAAATGATAAAAGTGATCAATCACCTTAACAATAGTTAATAGCTCTTATCCAAAGCCATAATAATCCCACTCTGCAGTTTGACTATAGCAAGCTATTACCCTATCAGCCCAGCCTTGTGTCTGAAGCACCACTGTTCTCTCTTGTCTCGCAGCCTGAAAGGGCACCTTATCTCACGGTCTCACAGGCATCTTTCCACCTTCCTCCACACCTGCACAGTAATTCCGGCTCTTTTCTGGCTCCCAGCCACATAGGAAGCCTCCAGCCCTCGAGGCCACCTCTTGTTCCCTGGCAATTGTTTTTCTTCCTCGCCATATGTCACACCAGTACTGGACCCTTCCTTTTCACACCCATCCTTTTTTTCTAGCAAAATGGAAAAATTACACAAGTCTTTAAACACATTCTCTCTTGGCATTTGGATTCCAATAAAGAGCAGGAAAATTAGGTTGTATCATAAGATGTGTGATCCCACTGGTCTTCGTGCCAGACCTGAAGGCCTGCAGTGCAGCAGACACAACCTGCAGTCTCTCACTGAAGGGTGCAGGCGTGCAGCGACTCCGCATTTTCCAGCCCAGCCACTGCCTCTCTCAAGGAACAAGAAATTACTGACGATGCCCCAACTTTGGGAAGAGGAAAAGTCGTTCCACTAAACTGTGTCTGCCTCTCTGGTATGCCTCAAAACTCTTTTTGCTCATTTCTAGTTAAACTCAGCTGAACACATTGAATGTTAGAAGACTTATTATTTTTTAGGGCGTGAGATAAAACTTCCTGAGAAGGTGAAGACAAAGTTTGGGGGATTGGTGGAATATGAAGACGTGACACATTTCCATGCCGAAGCAAAACCAGTTAGGCAGCACACAGGCAGGACAACACCAGTTAGGCAGCACACATTGCCATTTGTGTACCAGAAAAGAGTCATCTTGCTTATGCCGGACTCAGAGAGCAGCAGGATCTTCAGCATCCTGCAACTGTGTGTTCACTATTGCGATCCGCACATGTGCTAAGACTTGCTCCTATTTTTGCACAGGTCTGTCATTTCATTTGTAAAGGCAGGCAGGGCACTTGTGATGCTGATTTGGGGACCGAGTGAGTTTTCAGTTAATATTCCTCAATCACCTTTCTGCAGATTTATCACTGTGAGCTAGTCCAGCCCACCAGCCATCTGCAGGGGTGAACTCATGAAATAAAAAAAGGAATTACCTGCTGAGATAATGCTGCTTCTCTATAACATTTGGAGAGCCACACAGACCTCTGTCCTGAGACAAAGAAGCAAAGGGCACCGTGGAGTTGGGGGAGGTCTGTAACCCAGACCCCAGGCTGAACCAGGAGCACACACAGTCTCCCAAGGCTTGAAGAGTAGCAGAGCTTCAAAGTATGCTCTCATTAAATATATTTTCATTAAGTAATTAATTAAATAATAGCCAGAAAGGGGAAAACAAAATCACCTCATCAGCACTGTAACATAGGTAGGATCATAAATAAGGCAGAGATAGGACAAAATGACTGTGAAAGTGGAGACAAATTTCTCAACCAAGACAAGGGAAAAACTGGGTGCAGGACGGTGGGGGTGTTGCTGAACTCTCCCCAGGAACATAACTTGGTCCTGTGGGCACATATAATGATCTACTGCAGCCAGCAGCTCCTCAGCCGCTCCTCAAGAAGACGCGATATAAGTGTAAGCGATGTAAGGGATAAGCAAACGCTTTTTCACTAAGGGAGGTTCCCAGCCAGCACTGGCACATCACACACAGAGTATCTTCAGCAATGCTCATGCTTCCAAAAACGTCGCTCTCTGAGAAGCAGCCTCCAGCTTGCACATCCTTATTTAATATGTCAGTAAGTAACCACAGATTCTCTTTTCCCCTGCAACGCCCAGAAATTGTATCCACTCTGGAGAGATGCTTCACTTACTCTGCGATTCAGTAGCCACGACTTCACTAGCCGAGCTTTTGACTTCTGGTTTAGGGTAAGAGAAAACCCTGTCTTGGATGCTTTAGACAGGGCATAAGTAGGTTTATTCAGATTTAGTCTGGGGGGGTTTGCCTCCTTGCCTATCCTGTGGAAGATGCCCTCAAGTTCTTATCGTACAGATTTAGTCTTTTTACACTTTAATAACTGTACTTTTTTATTACATGTTTTTAAGTCAAAAATAGATCCCCCCACCTTTTGGCACATCTGCAAATCCTTTTTTCTTAATGTATTATTTGCTTATACATTTAGTTCACACACTCCCTTGGTAGAGATAAGCTTTCCACTGTAAGCCCCAACATTTCCAACTCATTTCCTACTGCCTGTGGCGGTTATCTCCATGATAATATCTATGTTTCTGGCCCCACACCAGCTTGTCTACCTGTACCCAACTTAAAATTCATAAATGTTCCATTTGATTTCAAGCTAATATTCCACTCGTCTTCTGCGGCAGTGTCCATTGTTCAAAGAGGGAACTGCTCTGAGCTAGTGATGCTGTTGTCATCTTCTTTGTCCATGCTGTGCACACTCTGCTGGCGTATGCACTCTTGCAAAGTAACATAATCCATTTCAATTTTGCATATCTTCCCAACTATCAGGCATTATCTTTGCTTACATTTGCTTGCAGTGCATCTCTATATGCTGTTTTTGTTGGCCATGACTTTCTGCCACTCTCTTTTCATCTAATATTCTGGATTGCCCTTACCAGCCACGGTGTCACCTCATGTAGCCGCCATAAGAAAAAATGCAGCTTCAGGTACCACCTTTCAGAAATGCTGTTTTCTTCGGCACAGATTAATTCTGACTTCTCAAACAGTCACTCCTGTGAGTATTTCGCCCCAGATTCTTGTCATGATCTTGTCTCTTACTAAAGACTTTGGACCCCAGGATTGGTTTGTTGGCCATAAATGAGTCACAGACTATGTTTCTCTTTTTTGAGTCTTGGATTTCTAGATGTATAGGCAGGTATATATGCACATATGCTTGCATGTGTATACATTGTATATATACTATGTATTTTTTATATCTACGGTATATATGCAAACGTTAGCAACATGTTTTTCTTCTGTGATGTTTTTTCATCACTTCCCAGTGATGTCTCCAAAAGAGAGTTAAATGAAAACCATTAAGCACATGAGCTGCCTCTTATGAAAGTGTTGCCAGAAACAAAATTACCTTCTGATTATCTTCTTGTTTGCCGGCATCCATATCTTGTGGATGGTGAAGTGGGAGTTAAACCATCTCCAATTGTCTGGCACATTTTTGAAGAGTTTCAACTTGTAATGTTCAACTTCCAGCCTTTTTCTCAGGATACTTTCTCAGCTGCTTCTCCTCCTACTGCCTTGTGTCATTTAGTAGCCATGCAGAGCCAAAAAGCAGAAGACATCCACTTCATTCAGTACCTGATTTTACCTGAGCAGCAGCAGATACCACTGCTGCATAACAGCTGGTGTGAGCTGGCTCCTGCAGAATGGTACGGTTCCCTGCAGCTTGAACCCCACAGAGCTTCTTGCTTAAGCAAAACAGCTGTGATGCTGACGTGAGACCTCATGAGGCAGAATTGCCTTTCTAAACCTCGGGGCCCAGCAGAGCTGGTCGCAGTGAGGCATTACCAGCCACTCTCTGAGGTCTGAGTGTGCTTTCCTGGGCCAGCAAACACTTAACGACCTGTGAGCTCAGACCAGCCCCTTGCGTGCTCAGGGTTTGGCGAGATCACGGTTATCATGCACCGCATAACTTTTTCGGTTCCCTCAGATCAGGTGAACTTACAGCCATATCTGCCAGGGACGTGAAAAGACACAGCAAACTTGGGCTGGGCTAGAAAAGGCAGGAACTTGTAGTTATCGCCCACCCTGACCAGACCCAGTTGAAGCCCCAGGGACAGCCTGGGGAACACCACTGTTGCAAACTGCTGATTGATGAAGAGATTTGCACAAGGTTTCGGGCTCTCTCAGACTGGGCGATCTGGTAGATGCTAACAGCAGACCTGCTGCGGGCAGCAGGGGACTGTGAAGCCCCACACCCTCATGGAGGGATGCGTGTCGGCTGACAACGAGCCACAGAGCAGCAACACCAGGCACAGCATCTCCCTTCCTCCCTTTGGTGTCATCTTGTTTTTCTCTGGGCTAACTTCATCTCTTGGCCAACTGGCAAGACTGAAAGATTGTGAAGGGCTGTGAAGCCCTGCTTATGTTTGTCCTGCCTTTGCTGCAAACACTGATCGAATGTACACATCACAAAAGAGATTGCTCTGGCTTAGCCAAAAGTTTTCAGAACCAAGTGATTCAGGGAAACACTAGTTATACAATTGGATTATAGACACAGCCAAGAACATCAGAGAAGTCAAAAGCCCACTATTTACAAACTGATATAGGGGAGATGATGGAAACATCTGGCCCCTGCAAGAAGACTACAGCCAAAAGACTCCCTCCAGTGAAGGTTTAAGAGATGTAACAACATTGTAGGCATAAAGACCGTGACCGAGATAGCACTGGTGCAGGGAGTTATATACATTCCCAAAAGAGAGTGGTTTGCGAAACACTCCAAATTACTTGAATACTAGTCCTCAGACTAGAAAATCACAGAGACCTCTTCTTCATGGAATCACAGAATGGTTAGAGTTGGAAGGGACCTTAAAGATCACCTACTTCCAATCCCTCTGCCACAGGCAGGGACACCTCCCACCAGCCCAGGTTGCTCAAAGCCCCATCCAAGCTGGCCTCGAACACCTCCAGGGATGGGGCCTCCACAGCTTCTCTGGGCAACCTGTGCCAGTGCCTCAGCACCTTCAGAGTCAAAAATTTCTTCCTAGTATCTAATCTAAATCTGCCCTCTTTCAGTTTAAAAGCGTTACCCCTCGTCCTCTCACTACACTCCCTGATAAAGAGTCCCTCCCCATCCTCCCTGTAGGCCCTATCTTTCTTGTCTTGAACAACCCTGACTGTAAACCCACTCTGGGCAAGAGCTGCTCTGATATGTGGTGTCTCTCCAGAACTTCCCAAAAGATATGCCCCAAGAACAACGATAAGAATTCACTGTTTCCAGGAGACAGTGATCCTCCCACTTTGCTTTAAATCCACCCTCTTATCCTCGATAAGAAAGGCCACATGAGACACTGGGCCTTGAATGAATGTGCTGGGACTAATTCTTTTTTTCTTTTTTTTTTTTTTTTTAAATCTGAAGCAGTATGGTTTTTAGTCTGAGCAGATCTTATTTAATCAGACTTCTCAACAATGTCATTCATAATAATGACAGTCCATCGGGAGCTTGCAGCATCCTGAATTAAATCAAGTAGTATATAAATATAACCAAGGTATTCTCAAAGTAAATACAACTAACCAGTTTTAAAATGGCAACAGGCTTCTGCTTTTTAATTGGGGTGACATTTTGCAAGGCCATTCCTTGGTGAGTTTCATATTCTTCCATTCTGTTCTGCTTTTCTTATTTGTATAGTGTTACCAAGGCATATATGAAATACATTTCAAAGTACAGATATCAGCTCATTTACAGCTAATTATAATAGGCAAGTGGTGCAGTAAATGGAACACCCGATTTTCTCCCCTCTTTTTTTTCCTTTTGGTTGAAGCTTTTGTGATGTTCTCCAGGTGACTCCCATGCATAATGTAACACTAGCAATGCTGTTTGCATAATAAGCTATTTTCTACCACAGAAGCAGAAACATTTTATCACTATAGAGAAAGCTTGGATTATGAATACATTTTCATATAAGTTGATTTATGTGAAAATTACCAATAAATGCATTCTAGCCATAAGTAAAATGTTTGTTCCTACTTTAAGGAGTAGTATTATTTGAGACTTAGGGGGAGGGGAAATGCATATCCCACCAAGGGAAACCATTTTATTAATGTCATTCAAATGTCAGAGCTTGCAGTCACCTTCCAAGGCATGGAGCTCCCCCAGTTTCCTCCAGCGAAGTCAATGAGAGTGGAAAATGCTCAGCACCAGACAGAAGTTCTCTGCATCTGACCACATTAAACCACCAGTTCCATGGCAGTTAATGCAGTATAAACACCAAACCCTGCTCTGACCCGATGGCACCTTCTGCAGTCTCCAAAACAGTTGTTTGTTGCCCTCTTGTTTGAAATGCATCTATGTTTTCATATTATGAGGTACGCATTCCCTTATTAGTCTTTTTTTAACGTATTTATTTGAATTAGAGCAACATTCTCAATCAGACCAGCGCACCTGGTCCCACCTACCTGCCAGCGCTATAGGAACAGGACCACGAAGCCTGAGTCCGGTCCAGCAAATGCAGAGAGGCATCAGCACCTCCGTGCACCCGAGTAGCCCTGCTCCGCTCTCACACCCACGCTGCAGCAAGTGGGGTTAAAGGGGGCTCCACGTGGCCCTACACCCGTTTCGAGATCAGCGCAGGATCACAGCTCGCGTGTTTGGTCACAGATGAAATGTGACCTAGATGCATATAAAGCACCAGCGCCAGTCTCAAAACCGACACCCTTGAGACTAAGCTGGTGCCCTTTGAAGCCAGCGAAACAGAGGGCTTTGGATCTGGCATTGGAGGGTATCCCAGAACCAATTAATTGCCATTGCAAGCGCGTTTTTGATGGGCTAGGGTAAGGAGGCATTCCTCGGGAAGCGCTGGACTTGCTCCTATTCAACGCGGCGCTGATGCTGCAAAGTACACACTGTAAACACGCCCTGGTCCTCCTGAGCCTGCGGGGACCTCGGCAGAGCTGCCTGACACAGCACGGCTGTGTCCCAGCGGAGCAGATCAAGCCCCTACCTTTGAAACAATGAATAAACGTACACCTCAACTTTTCAAAGCGACACGCCGCTCAGATCTCCTGCTACTGTAAATCAAGGTGGTTTTATTGACACCAAAGGAGTTCTGCTGATTTACATGAGCTGAATGTCTGATCCAATGCTGGTGATCGAGACTGTTTCTGCTTAATAAAGATACCTCACAGAGGAAAACTTTTCATACAATATGTTGATGGCTCTCAACTCTGCAAAATTAAGAGGCTCACACTCTAGTTTGGGGGGATCAGGGGGGCAATGGACTACTGCAAATGAACAACGCATAACATTTTTTGCTTCAAACATCATTCTGCAGTTGTAAACATTGCTTAATGTCATAATTTTCCTGCAGATTTTGTAAACTTCTGCAAAAACACCCTCTGCAGAAATCCATTGATTTCACCTGCCTTATACCACAGAGGCTGGTGTGCATTTTTTCCTGAGTATATATATTTTTTTTCTAAAGGCCTTCCAGTTTTACTAATTAACTTCCTTCTCTTTTCCCTGCAGACCTGCCTGTGAGGAAGAGCACTGTTCAGCAAACAGCCTGGAGCACTACACGCCGTTCTTCGGTTCAGTGGCTGAGAAAACACCGTGACTCCTTAGCAGGTATCACCAGATCTCAGTGGGAAGCCGAGCCCTCTGCAGCGTGCTCAGACCCACGCCGCTTGGCGTCCAGCCCTTGTTGATGGCAGGGAACACAGTGCGCTATCTTTGTGTGAGATCTGTGTGCGACAAAACTGCTGCCCTGGGTTGCCTCCAGGCAAAATCCAGCATCATTCATTCCCGTTCTTTGCTGCTGAGATGTGTCTGTACCTACCTCTGCTTCTCATTTACATTTGCTATTAGGGTCACCTTATGGAGCCCAGCTCGCTGCATTTCTCACTGGAGTGAGGGATGTTTTGTATTAAAAGGTAAATTAAACACTTTTGCAAAGGGGGATGCTCCCTGGTGCAGTGGTGTAACACCAGCCGGCAACTAGGACCATGCTGCCGCTCACTCAGTCCCCCAGCTTGGACAGGGAAGAGAATCAGAAGAGTAAAAGTGAGGATAAAACACATGGGTTGAGATGAAGACAGTTGAATAAGTAAAGCAAAAGCCATGCAGGCAAGCAAAGCAAAATAAGGAATTCATTCCCTGCTTCCCATGGGCAGGCGGGTGTTCAGCCATCTCCAGGACAGCAGGGCTCCATCACACGTAACGGTTACTTGGGAAGACAAAGCGCCATGACTTTGAACGTCCCCCCTTCCTCCTTCTTCTCCCAGCTTTGTGTGCTGAGCATGACGTCATATGGTATGGAATATCCCTGTGGTCAGTTGGGGTCAGCTGTCCCGGCTGTGTCCCCTCCCAAGTCCTTGTGCCCTCCCAGCCTGCTCGCTGGCGGGTGGTGTGAGGAGCAGAAAAGGCCTTGAGTGCTTTGCAACAACAAAAACCATCAGTGTGCTACCAACACTATTCTCATCCCAAATCCAAAACACAGCACCACACCGGCTGCTAGTAAGGAAGCTGAAACCATGACACCTGGACACACCTGCGTCCCCGCTTCCCCGTGTGATCAGGGCAGTGCTGCTATGCCCTGAAGTCCACTGCTTAGGCAGCCAGCTCCCCGCCATCCGCCCGGCAGCACGAGTCAGCCAGCCTCTGCGACTTGTGACCCGTGAAATATTTTCAGCCCCTGTCAGTTGAGCATTGCCAGCTGCGTGTTTTGGCTCAGCATCTCTTCTTCCGGGTACCACAAATCCTCGCAAGCCTCTCCTGCATGGTGTCCCCTTCCTGCCATGCACTCATCCAGTCCTCAGCACAGACGGTTCCTGCCGTCTAGCCTGCTTGGTAGCTCTCCCTTCACACCTGAGAGACCAGCTAATACAGCTAAAGATGCCTTAGAAAAATTTCTTCCCCCTTGAGACATCTGTCTGCTCTCTGTGCTCTGACGCTGCCACTGCTGGCACCGGTGCTGTGACGGCTCTATTGGCCCCAGGTGTGGTCACTGAACCAAAATCTCTGATGTGAAGAAGTAGCAGTCCGGATCACCCAACTGTGGACATGCCAGGCTCTCCTAGCAGCAGGTACCACCAAGAAGCCCTGGAAAAGTTCCCCCGTTCACCACTGAGCCGGGGGCTCCCGGCATCAGGAGTCCGTTTCGGTTCCCCTGGTCCTACTCCCCTGAATAACACAACTGATGCTAATTCACAAAGTAACACTGACCCCCAGGTCTTTGTATTTTCAATTTTAAAACATTTAAAACTATATTTATTTTTACTACCGTTAAATAAACTTGTGTCTCTAAGACAGTAAGTAGTACTGCTGCTGGAGCATGGATTCAAGAAATTAAACTAATTCATATTCAGATGAGATGGTGTGGAGATTAAAGGTGGGAAGCAAGCTACAGTATAGGGGTGTTAGATCATGCATTCTTAGTTACACATTTACTATATCTATAACAGCTCACTTTTCTATTTTAAACCCTACTAAGTGGAGACTATTTAAATGTACTGCTATAGTAATAAAGAAAAGGTCAACTCAATGTCTGTCTTGGCCATTAATCAATCTTTCCCATACTTTCTAATTATCTTGATTGCCTGATTGAATGAAGCATGGGACACTGATCATCTATATGTTCTTTGGTTATATCTGCTCTTGGCACCTTTTTTTTTGGAGACCGGAGAGGATATTTTCCTATGGCAACTTTTTTCAAAAAAGACCCCAACTTCTCCCTCTGATAACCAACTCCTTTTCTGCCTTATCTCCCACCATTTTCTGTAGCAATTTTGCAGGCTGTTCCCTATAAAATTCTGAAGTGTCTTTAATCATCTCAGGCAGCAATTTTGTGTTGTTTTTTTCCTCTCCTTTTCAGTAATCTGGGATTCCCAGCATTATTCTCTCTCTCTCTGATTATGAATTGTAGCTTTTTATTTTAGAGGGAGCTTAATGCGATGCAATAGCACACAAACATGGGGACAAATTATAGACATGAAAAGATCAGATTTTTTTTTATAGTGATAATTCCATTTTACTCCTGGGTGTCACATATCCATGAGGGACGCCAGAACTTCATCAAAAGCAGCATGACAGCTCGTTACTAAGACACTTGGGGCTGCACAGCAGGTCTCCATCCCCAGGTGACAGGGAGGGCCTTGTGGGAAGAGTGTGGCAGGGGACAGGCAGCAGGTCATGCACAGACTGCTTAGATGCAGCCCAGGGACTGGAAATGCATGTAACAAACGTCGTACGGAAAGGGGCAATGGTGCAGCTCCCGTATGAGCTCTGGGAGACGGTGTAGTCTCAGTTCTGCTGTACAGAAAGTACCAGGGAGGCAGGAGAGCTGCAAGGACGGAAACCTCATCTTAATTCTTCTGTACTGAATTCATTGGGAGTTTGGGATGTTTGAAGAATGCAGAATGGGATCCTTTGGAAGTATTTCCCACCCCCTTTGATTATCTCTACATCTTGATTGAATGAGTCATGCAACCCAGCTCCTTCAGATATCCATTAATGCCAGGCAAACAAAGCATATTCAACCCATCACTGGTTTTTGTGTTTCTTTTCGTTTTTTTTTCCCTGTTCATAAATAGCTTGAGAAAAAAATGTATTCATTGTTTGAAATCTTTGGCCAGTAATTTTTGCAACTTACACAGAGCCTACAATTTGCTCAAGTAGCTCATGGTGAGCACTGTCTTCCTTCAATGCTGCCCCCAATGTTAGTGGGCAGGGGCAGCCCCCACAGCCTTCCAGCGAGAGGCACCAGCAACCTCTGCAAACCTCGTCCCTTGCCAGAACTAGCGTGCACTGGTGGTGGGAGGCTCAGGTGCTCCAACCACATCCCGAAAACCTGGATCAGACTGGGTTTCTGCAGCATGATATAAAAACGGACATGGAATATTGATGGCTATGGGACTCCCATTTTTTCCTGGTGCAAATACTGTGTTACCAGAGAGATCTAACTCCAAGTACTAACATCCCCATTCTTTATATATTGACACCCTCACAATCAGGATAATATCCCCAGCAACTCGGGGGCAGTGGGCTGAAGCTGCTGAAACCAAAGACCACCATACTCCCCAGTGCAGCACTGGGATCCCCAAGCCGGGGCTGAGCAGCCTGGGACACCTCCAAAGCAGATGTCACCCCGGGTCATGAAAGAGGTCAGCTGAGGTTGCTGGAGTGTCACACCCATTTCTTCTCCAGTTTTCCACACTTCGATGGCAGAAACAATCCACAAGGATGTTTGAGTAGATCCTGCTTGCTCAGCATACCCTACTGGCTAACTCTTGGCACTTCTCCGCTCTGCATATTAACCACCCGCAAGATGGACATAGAATCATAGCATGGTTTAGGTTGGAAGAGACCTTAAAGATTATCTAGTTCCAATCCCTCTGCCATGGCCAAGGACACCTCCAACTAGACCAGGTTACTCAAAGCCCCATCCAACCGGGCCTTGAACACCTCCAGGGATGGGGCAGCCACAACTTCTCTGGGCAACCTGTGCCAGTGCCTCACCACCCTCATAGCGAGAAAATTCTTCCTAATTCTAAATTCTATTCTAAATCTACCCTCTCCTAGTTTGAAGCCACCCCCCTATATGTCCTTGTAAGAAGTCCCTCTCCAGCTTTCTTGTAGGCCCCCTTCAGATACTTGAAAGTTGCTATAAGATCTCCCTGGAGCCTTCTCTTCTCCAGGCTGAACAACCCCAACTCTCTCAGCCTGTTCTCATAGGAGAGGTGCTCCAGTCCTCTCATCATCTTTGTGGCCCTCATCTGGACCTGCTCCAACAGGTCCATGTCCTTCTTATGTTGAGGGCTCCAGAGATGGACGCAATATTCCAGGTGGGGTCTCATGAGAGCTTACGTATCTCTCCCCACTGAAGATCTAGAGAGCCTGGAGATCTGATTTTCTTTTTTTCTTTTTTTTTTTTTTTTTAATTTGAGCACGTTGTTGGAATCAGCTACTGATTTTATACATTGCAGAGCCACACCAGCAACACTTGTGGTACCTAGATCTCACCCCTGGCAAATGGTGCACACCACTAGAAATCAGCAGTGCAGTCAGGTTAGCATGGGTTAAGGGACATTACTGTTATATGACTTTGTTTTATTTCCTAGTCTTCCAAAGACAATCCCATCATGATAAATGAAACAGTACCTCTAATTGAGAATTACTAGCCGCAAAATTACAAACTTTAGTTTCAGTAATAGTGCATTCAGGCAATATTTACATGACAAATAAGAAAAATCTCTGACAGAAGAATCTTTCATGTACTTGTCTGGTTTTATCACTCAGCTCACAGTTTTATCTTGCATTTAATCATATTGCCCTTCATCTGCCATCCAGTAGCCAAAGTACTAAAATAGCCTTAATCTCTCTGTATCTCATTACAATGTGAGACTATGGTTTTGCAAAACTTTCTGTTAAGTATGATATATCTCAGCTGCATAAAATATATGCTCAAAATGCATACAGTACATGGAATAGTACTATAAATTCTAGGACCGTCTTAAAAGCGAAAGCACTGGATAAAACGATGCAGAAAATACGGAGTGATGGGTAGGTAAAGTGTTATTAGTATACCATAAAGGCAAATGAAAAATATCAAATGCAATCTCATTTAATAAAGAACACAGAGAAATACACATCAGTGGGTCTGATGGCATAAGACTTACTGTGAAGATTGTATCCGTCCTTCCTGAGAGCTTATAATAAAGGGCTCCATGACATCTGTTTAGGGCAAATACAACTGTGGACAAATCACTTTGTTTTGTTTTTAATCTCTAAATCTGCAGCCAGTATGACATAACATATTTTCAGGTCAGCAAAACACAATGCAATAAGTCAACAATATTTATAAAGATCGTTATTTACTTGATTAACTCCTCATCAGCTTTAGGCCATAGATATTCAGTACTGCATAGCACTAAGTCCTTAATTGGATGTGATTGTTGTCACACCTTGGTGTTAAATTTACTCTTCACCTGCCTGGCATTTACAAGTGGAAATCCCTTTAGGCAAATGTATGTGTGAATAACTAATTATTATTATTGCTGTTATTTTAGCCTCAGCTTGATGGAGATTTACACTCTGAAGACGAGCAAGTGGCACTGTGGAAGTCTCTGGAATGACTGAATTTGGGCTGTAATATTATACTGCAGTAGCTGGCAATTTATTAGTTACACATTCCATTTGTCTACACCGGTTTCCGTATATTTTAAGATCTCTGCTTTTAAGTATCTCTAAGACCCCTGTTGTTTCAATTACTTGTCACTGTGGCCTGAGGTATCATTACTACGCTGAGGATAATAAACAGCTCCTCCTATTTCTATTGCTAGAGCTGTGAGTAACTTAGCATGAACAAGAAGCAGCATAGGATGGAGAAGTAAGTGCCATATGGTAGGTGGTTGATCCTAAATCATATTCTGCTCTGCCAGATTTGTTATGTGGTCTCAGGAAAACCTCTAAACCTTACCTTTTGGAAGAGCTGGGCACTATATAAGCCTGCAACATACACCAACTAAACAAGTTCGCATAGTGATTTTGAAATTATATATCCTCTGCAGTTTCTACGTTGTAATAGGGTTGAGGTCTGACGCCAGGAATAGCAGGAGTCTATTTAATACAGCAAATTTAGAAATGCAACACTGAAGGACTAAGCATCAGAGCCATTTCATTTGCGTTACAGTGTGTGGCTGGATGTCAGTGCACGTTCCGATGGGGATAACTTTAACACTGAGGGTTTGAGATGTTTGTCTTCTCACATGAAGCTTTAGTACTTGACAACTGTCCCACAACTCTACTGCTGCCATCAAAGTCTGGATACAGCTTCATCTCGTTCTTTCTGTGAATATCTTATTAATGTCTCTTTCCATAGCTTCTTTTTATTTTCTCACAGCCAGTACTAACATTTGACCCAGTTAACACAGAATTTGGGCCAGGTAACTTCGCTAATTTATTAAACCAGGTTCATCCTGTTGATTAAAGAAGTCCTAGTCTACAAGAACTGTGCCAGCCCTGAAGAATGCAATGGTTCAGAGTTATATCTCATCTGTGTCTGTGCATCATCTAACTTAAGTCAATTCTAAGGGCAAAGAATTATGTCATCTTTTCTTCACTTACAATGCCACAGAAGTTATACATTAAGAGCTCTTTCCTTTATGAAGGAGGAGAAAAAACACTGTAAACTCAAAGCTCATACAGAATCCTGCTGTTACCATTCCTGCAATCGTATCTTTCAGCTAATTTGTTCCCATTAAGTGTAATGTTACAGAGAAAAACTGCTTTGCAAACATTTAATGGCTTCTATCAGTCTGAACAAATGAATCCATAAGTTCCTGCCTGTTTAAATATCTTTTTTTTTTTTTTTTTTTTTCACCTGATATTCCAAAGAAGCAGTCTCTGGCTGCTTGCTCCTGCAGGTGCGAGACTGAGGTCTCAGGCATTTGAACGTTGCTTCTTTTTCTGGGGTTTTGTGGACAGACCAACTTGCAGTCTCAGACAGTGAACTGCACAGCTACATCGCAGGACTATATTCTTTCCTTATTCTGCCTGTAATAGGCTGCAAGGACAAAAAAAGTCCCTTGAGGGGACCAGACAGAGAGCTGAGATCCATCTTAAAATGGCCAGTGTGATTTGTTAAAGGGCAGTACTCAGAGTCCAAAATCTTTGATGCTGCCTTCCCCCATGAATTTTGCTACCCCAGGCTGTTTGCTTGGAGGGGCGAGCCAGTAAATGAAGTCTCACGAAACAAAAGAAAACAAACAGGAGAGGAAACGTAAAAAGAAAAAGAAGAGAAATGTAAATGTGTGTAGGTTCAACTTGTTGCTTTATGTTCTGGAATGAGGATTGGTATGGTCCAAATAGGGAATTTAATTAGTACCACATGAGGACTGAATTTACAGCACAACAACTAACCACACATGAACTACAAACGGTGCTCATGCATGGCCAGCGCAGAGCACGATTCCACCTGCAAAGAGCACCGGCTGCCTCGAACGCAGCCAGCCGCGTGAGAAACCTGTCCATGCTGGACAGGAGATTTTTTTATTTTCTTAGGTCTAGCTGACCTAAAAGTGGATTTGCCATCCCAAAAAGCTGCAAGTTCAAGAAGAAGAAGGTTCAAAACACAGGTTCCATTGCTCCTCTACGTGTGTCTGGGCATGGCCAAGGTTTGATCATATTGCCTTGTACCCTGCCTTTCACCAGCAACTCCAAAAGAAACTGCTGTGTCCCATCATACTGCTGGTTCAGGCTTGTAGACTTTTCAGAGTGTGCTGGGAACTCACAGCTATGAAGGGTTCCTTCTGAAGTTGCCTTTATACACCAGCTCCACCCACGGACATCACAGTTGCAGTAACTATTCTAGCCCAAATGCCTTTGTGCTATGTTCCAGTGATGTTATCACCTGCAAGGCAGGTGCCAAATCCCACACATGGCCAGGCACAACTGTAATGTCACAGAGTAGGGGACGGGAGACACGTCTTGAGAGACAGAGCTGCATCCAACCACGTCCGCCCTCCAGGACAGCTATCCACAGATCTGCCCCTGGAGGGAACACCAGCCAGCAGAGCTGAGTGTTGAACAGCTCCAGGTTCCTTATTTTGGGAGGAAAACCTCCTGTACCAGATGAGAAGAGTCCACAGAGAACTCACACATGTCCCCACAGTTGGACTGTGAGCAGACCAAGGCTGCCAAGCTCTCCAGGAGCTGTAGCTGCTCGTAGCTGGATCTCTAGCAGAGATAAGAGATAAAAAGAGTCTCTTGTCTGTCCATTACTGGAATGGTTAGTCTCCAACTTGGGAAAGAAAAGAAATACTGTTGAAAAATAAAGCGGAGAGTCAAAAGGGTTGTTTACGATCTCCACATTAAAGATGTGCGATGGGATGCAGAGTCACATTCCCCAGTGCTGGGGGTGCTGTGCAGTGATTTGTTGCCAGACAAAGTGTTTTTACAACACTTGTGTTTTACACCCCACCTAAATGGCAGAACAAAAGGGAATGAAACCCCCCAAATTACTAACGACCTCCTTTTTTACCATACAGGTAAGTAATGGGACAGCTGCATACAGTCAGCACTTTAAGTTTGTGTCCTTACCACAAGATTGTAATTCCTCTCACATTTACTTTTCCCCTCCCTGCCTGAAAATCCTATTGTATGAGCCACTGTACCATGGCAGATGTAAGCACCAAGCTTGTTTTTCCCCACGTACAGAAAATTAACTCCTCCCTCGATAAAGACAGACCGGCTTTTTTATTTGGTACCTCACCCAGCTGTAATCTTAAGATGTTACAGACAGATCAGCATTACAGACGGTTACAGACATTTTACAGAATACAAAATTAAGAATTCAGGTCTTTTAAAATTAAAATTGACATTGTTTTTGTATTGCTCTATCTGCAAAGGCATGAAGAACCTCAGACTTCAGAGGGAGTAAAAAATCATCACTCAGATATTTTCTAAAATAACATTAATTTCCCAAAAATAACCTTTGTATGTGCATAATCCTGTAATTGTAGATTATTTGGTGTTAATTATACATAATACCTTGCTATCTGTCAAGACTTCCTCAAAATCTAATTCCCCGACCTAATATTTCTTGATCTTTAAGTATGTAAAATACTGACTTCCAGACCCAACGAAGAGTGAAATAACAGACCTTAAAACTGCCAGTGGAACAACACTGTCATTTCAGGCCTGTCAGGGAGTGAAGGAAGGAGACTGTTCTACATTTTGGGAAGAGAAAGGACCATTTCTCTAGCAACTCAGTGAGTTTTTAGCAACAATTGTTTAAAGAGCCTCATTAGCATAAGAAAAAGACTCTTGGTAGAAATGAATTAGCAGTCACAGTGCAGGTGAAGCAGGCAGATAATATATGCAAGGTAAATGGAATTTATTGTGAATATGGTCTATCACATGGCTGTCATCTCCACCTGCTTTTTTTTTTTTTTTGGCAGACACCCCCATGTCATAGGAAAACAGCCCCACTTAAGGGAACAGAGCCTGTACCTGAAGAGTGTGTCACCTCCTATGCCCCTTTGGTCCAGAGCTCTCAGGGATGCTCACCATCACTGGCTGGCCCACCGAGGGCACCCCACCCCAGCCAGCAGTGGACTGCAACAGTCTCATAACCAACACCTCTGGCATCGGAGTCAGGGAGAGAAGCCACCGAGGCACAGGTACACGTGCTTCAATCTGCAAGGAAACATGAAGAATCATAGAATCACAGAATGGTTTAGATTGGAAGGGACCTTGAAGATCATCGAGTTCCAACCCCCCTGCCGTGGACAGGGACACCTCCCACCAGACCAGGTTGCCCAAGGCCACGTTCAGCCTGGCCTTGAACACCTCCAGGGATGGAGCTTTCACAGCTTCTCTGGGCAACCTGTTCCAGTACCTTACTACCCTTAAAGTGAAAAATTTCTTCCTAATATTTAATCTAAACCTGCCCTCTTCCAGTTTAAAGCTATTACCACTCGTCCTATCACTACATGCCCTAGTAAAAAGTCCTTCCCCAGCTCTCCTGTAGGCCCCCTTTAGGTACTGGAAGGCTGCAATAAGGTCTCCTCGGAGCCTTCTCTTCTCCAGGCTGAACAACCCCAACTGTCTCACCCTGTCTTCATAGGAGAGGTGCTCCAGCCCTCGGATCACCTTTGTGGCCCTCCTTAAAGAAGGATCCAGTGGTCCTCCACTCAGTGCTTAAAACACCGAAGTCTACAGATCTAAGGTAAAATCCTGCTTGAATGGGGAGCAGCAAGCAGGAATAGAGTGTCCCTGCAGGGATAGTCCTACAAAGTTTTTAGTTTGTTATCGCCAGGCTGTTTATGTGCACAGAAACATCTCCAGTAAGGAGTATTTCAGAGGATGGGGTTCTCAGCTGGTAAACAGGGGCCACATCTTCCTGAGACCAAGGGGTCACACGCACCTCTCCTTTCCTTGTGGCAGGGATCCCAAATACAGGGTATTAATGTCATCATCGTCATCATCATCATCATTACTTTGCATGGAAACACTGGCAACTGCTGCTCTTTTGAAACCATGGTTAGCAGTGGTTGTTTGGAGAAAGAATAGGGAAAAAAAATGGAATTAGTCCTTCCCAGGCAGGTCCTCCCAGCCACCAACAATTTAGTGATTTCTTGGCTTGGGCATTGTACCCGTAACTCACATGTAATAGTCAGCAATGGCTCTATTCTCTGCACATTTCTCTGACGTCTTTTGGATGCATTATACTTTGTACCTCCTCAGCACCCTATGGTGGTGGGTTCATGCATGTGGCATGTTAAATAAGCTTGTTTTAAACTTGCTTGAGTGAAGGTCCCCCGGCTTTTACAGCAGAAGGAATAGTGAATCATCATTCTTTGTTCAGCTTTTCCACACCACTCATGGTTTTATAACCCCTTGTTATAACCCCTTTCAGTTACGGCTTCTCCAAACTGATGAGTCCACATTTATTTGGAGTCCTTGCGTATGGAGGTTTAGAGAAATCTAGCTGGGTCCTGCCTAATTCACCTCACACTTTGCAAGATGAAAAAAATGTAGATATTATACTGTATAATCTGAGAAATAATATTTGATCATGTAATTAGACTGTATCATAGGCAAATGCACTAGGGAACGGAGTTAATGTTGCATGTACAACCTTAATTTTATTTCCTGACTTTTAAATGCCGAATTAGGCAACTTTAACATTTTCTTAATGCAATTTTTGTATGGAATATTATATAGCCTATTACATATGCATGCATATTGAAATATGGAATACATTAGGCTGTAGCACACAGATTGTGGCACACACAGCTGAGTACTAGATGTTGGCACTAGTCTTGACTGGCACTGGCACAAAGTTACACAGGTCATTTCAGATGCTTTTGGGTGTCCCTGCCTTGTTTATTCTTTATACACTATAAGTCTGATAGAGCAGTGTAACAGATAATTAGCTTGAGAACGTTTTGTTTAATTCAATTGATACTGCTTTTTACAACCCCCTCCTTACAAAGCCAGTCTTATTCAAATATTTAGGCTTCAGTAACTTAAGAGAAAAAGCGTGTCCTCAGAAGCTTTACAAATTATGAAAACGTAAAAGAACACCATAAAAACATAAAATAATTTTCCAAACATAATGATACCATGGCTTTACTTCCTGATCTCTGCAGACCTCCCTGGGTATGAAGACAGCACAATCGAAAGCTAAGAATCTCCCTTTTCAAGTGGTAAGTGTAAGAAGTCCTTGTCTAGCTACAAAGAGCTATAAGATGATTGACTTCAAGGCTGACTTGCAAAGGATTAGACACCGTCCTTTCTGCATCTTGTCCCGCACTGTAATGTCAGGGTATCTCTGAAGCTACATGGCAATTTTAGGGGTTAGAAGAAATCTTCTGCAGAGGCACATTACTGAACAAACTGCAGGGAAGACACTTGGATGAACGAGAATACAGGGTTGATTGATGTAGCTAATCTAAATAATTCAATATTCAGTCATTAAATGTAAAATAAAACACATCACACATGTGTTGTCATGAATGTGTGACACAAAAGGGTGCTGTTGGTCATGGGGTTTTATTTCCCTGGTCAAAGACATCTAATACGTGTCAGGATTACAAAAGGTTAATATCATATGACAGGAGCAAGAAATCTACTGTCTTCAGAGGTTACTCTTGAAGAATGTCACCATGGACTAGATGGAATATACCACTAATAAATCACAGCAGTGTTCTTCCAATAGACTAAGTGATTTTTGAAAAGGGCAAAAAAAATCAAATAACATATTCAGCTAACAGGATTTGATCAGCCGATCATCTAGTGAATATTAAAAAAGCTGATCTGATGAATAAATTATTCAGTGGAAGCAGGCAAAATTAACAAATTATGTACTTGCTGAACAACAGTTAAACCATTCAGCATATATATAATTAAATATTTATTCATACATATTTATAAATAGTCCTTACACATTTTTTGTTTCATCCAGGTGAATAAAAACTCCCCAACTCTTTTTTTCTTTCTTCTGAGGAAAGTGGAAATAGCCTGTCTTCAGAAAGCTCGATCTCAGGTCAGCATCTCAGCGAAGCCAGCTTCATTTGCATTTTTAATCAGATGCCTACGTAAGTGAACATGTAAAATCTCAACTGTGCAAGTGTCAGATCTTAATATTTAGCTTTCCAGTTTTCTGGATGTGTGTGTTTTGGCAAGACTGGGTAAAGAAAGAACAGTTATGGCTGTGCTCGTGCTTTGACCAGATGTATTTGGGCAATGTATTTTCTTTCAAACCTGGATGGATATCTTCCTTGGTACTTGGGTTTTCCAGGAGCCACACAGTCTCTTGCTTTCTTGCACACATGTGGTCTGAAAACAACAATTAGGGAAGCTAATGCCCCTTCTTTGGAAAGCATGGTATCCTCCATCATCAACAAAGCTGATCAGAAAGGATTTTTATCCCAGCAAAAGAAAATTACAATAACCGTAACATTAAAAAAAAAAAGGATTTGGACAATTATGGAGACAAAAACAACCTCACCATCACCCCCCAAAAAAAACAAAAAAAAAAAAAAAAAGAAAAACCCAAAACAGAAACAAAAAGACCCTCAACAACCCTTTTTTTCTTAACAAGTTAAATCCTAGATAAGTGAAATGGATGTTTGCAGAGGAAGAGCAAGAAGAACGGTCTTCCTTGAAGAGCCACTTTCCTACCAGCTGGGAAGAAGATTTTCATAAATTTTTAAATGTTATTCCAGATTAAAATAATGTAAATGACCTAAATTCTGATCTCCTTTACTCTAAGGGTGGCAGAATCAGCACCAAAACCAGCAGGTATTTCCAAGGATGGTAGATGATACAGGATTTCCTCAGTTATAAATGAAGAGATTCAGGGAGAGAGCGTTAGGTAAAGTTAACTCTCACCTCTCTGTGGATATTGATGGGCGAGTCTCTCTCCTGTTTTAAGACGTAAACCCATTGTCACATAGCCAAGAATCAAGAGTATAATAACAAGGATGCTGAATAAGGGCCAGGACATGAAGAGATTGTCATGACACAGTAATCACAGAAGTAAAGCTGATAGATGCTCAGGGTGTTATCTTATTATTATCTGAGACAACCACACACATATCATCTGTTTCTTTTTACATCCTTTGCATTTAAATAAGTAAAAGCATACATTTTTATAGAATGTCACTTATTTGAAGTGCTGTTCTGAGGTCACCTTTGGTTGTCTTTTGGGTGCAACTCAACTGTGTGCGGAGGGCCAGAGGTGGGTGGCACATCAGCTGAATTTCAGCCTCTGCAAACACAACATCTGTACATTTACCATTAAGCAAACAGTTTTACCTATTCATTTTTTTTTCTAAGTAGATACAGCTTGTGATGGACACGTTCCCAGGCACAAAGACTTGCAGAGTGATGGAGTTTCTTCTTACTTGAAACCACAGCAGTGTTCCCGGCCCTGCTCCCACACACTTTTGCCTTCATGTACTGTTGTCTTTTTTTTTTTTTCATTTATTTTAATGTGGCATTCAGTTTGTTTCAAAGGTTTTAGCACCTCTCCCGACTGAGTCGTTTTGTGCTGCACCATCCGGTGTTCAACCGAGGTCTCAGGAGATTCCAGGTTTTGCTCATTGCTTTCCTCTTTTCTGGACTGTAAGTAATTATTTTGACCCCAAGGACAGTTTTTTGGGGTCTCCCACAGGATTACCAGTGTTACTTCTACAAGATTATTAACGTAGAGAAAGTCCTTGAACTCTGCATTCAAGAACGAGCTGTTAAGTTGTAGTGATTTAATGTAAGGTTTAGGGGCTGCTTGAGAATGGAAGAGCGATGAAGGCAAACACAGAGAAGATTTTACACCCTTCGATACCCAACAGGCCCTCTTTAAAGCTGGGAAAGGCATCTAATCTGGGGTGAAGCCTACCTTCGGCAAAGAATCAGGTGTCATTCCCATGCTTCCAGCAGCAGTGGTATCTCCAGGCATCTGTCAGGCCCGTGTTTTTCATCAAATTAAGCCTAGTTGACTCTCTGCTTGGTAGACACCGCATGGCTGATCATGTATATCCTGTTGTGTTTGAACCGCAGTCAGGTTCCCCGTCTAGCTGAGTTTAAGGAAGATTCTGCTTCCAGCTGTTTTCCCCTGTCCATCCCGTCTGTGCTTTAACTGCAACCGATACGCGCAGCTTGCTTGACAAAATCTGACAGTATTTCCGAGCAGCCGCCAAGCTGTACAGGCGCTGGGCCCCAACGTAACACTGCAATGTGAAATATTAACGACGTCTCTGCTTCGGGAAACCAACGTTTTCTACTCTAATTGAGTTCTAGCTCGGCGCGGCTTCTCCTGCCCCACAAGGGCCACCTTTTTGCACACCTGCACAAGCGCGGTTGGGAAGTATACACAGGCAGTAGTATGAAGAAACAGCAGAAATGGTGAGAGTCGCACCAGGTTTGGCAAAGCAGCTGGATCCCAACCCCTGCGGAGCATCACCACCACCACCCCCCCATTTCAGCGCGCCGCCGGCAAACCTTGTGAGGTGCTGCTCTCAAAATGCTGAGCACCACAAGATGAGGTCTAAACGTCGCAAAGAGCAGCTAAAGGTTATAGAGCGACTCTACCCTACACGGTGCTGGCCAAGAGGAGAGCACCAAGCGTGGGCAAGGGCTGGGGCAAGAGCTCAGGTTCCAGGGAGCTGAAGCTGTTCAAAATCACCCCAATGCAGACTGCGAAGCTTTTTTAGGGCAGACGGAAGTTTGGAATGTGTTCCGTCACCTATTTTATCCGTGACGTATTTCTAAAAAGTTCTCAGCAACAAGTACCCTATCCTATTTCTCCCTTCTTAAAACAGCTTTGTGTAAGCTATCTTTAATTAAAACAAGCTTTTCCATGTGTCCACAATCGATTCTTTAAAATATTAATAATTTTCCCTACATTGGGTATCAAAGCCATTACTTTTTCCCGTGTGTCCTTTAACTATATTTAAATAATTCATTTATCCATTTTCCAGCCCTCAGGGAGACCAGTTCTTTTTTTTTTTTTTTCCTTCACACAATGCGATCCCATTTAAACCACGGGATATTTCCTCCTCCTGAAGTTATAGGGTATTTTCTTTCTTGCCAGTGTTTGCCCAGCACAAGAATCCAGTTAGCTACCCTTTTATTAAGACACAAATGTAGCATGGAAATATGTGCCTGCCTGTGTATGAATGCCCTTTCCACTGCTCATCAATCTTGCACTAATTAGAAAGACAAAAATATTTTAAAACCAATTAATGTCACTGAGAAGCATTCCAGTAATTCTCAAAATACAATGTAAGCGTGATAGATACATTTCAATTATTTCAAAGCGTTTTCCCGGAGCACTGAGCAAGCATTGGGGAAAAGCAGGGGCTAAAAGCCCCGTTGCTGGGCTGATGGGTCTCTGACATGGGATGTGGATCGAGGTCGAGGCGAGACCAGCGGTTCACGTTCTCCCTCAAAAAGCTCCTGAGTCACCTGATTAAAGTGCAACCTTGACAAATATGCACAGCCTTGTCTCTCACAGTTGGAATCACCAAAGAGGCTAAAAACAGCACCATGCGCTGCATAATCTCTAACCTCAGGGGACAACAAAAACAGAGAATTGCTGTGTCAATCTCATTTCCTTGTTAGGCTCATTATCATAAATGCAGGCCTTTGGTTTTGAATGCCACACTTCAATAACATTTACCTATCAACAGCTGCTGAAATATTGAATTCCACAGTCATCTTTTCCTTTTGATGCTTTCCCTTTTGTTTCTTTATCCATAAACATGAGCAACTGAGCTAAGCTTAAATTAACTAGCTGGGGTTAAATGTTTAGGGCAGCAAATTATGGCGAGCCTGCTCGCAGAGTGGTTTAGATTACAGGGGAGAGTTGCCAATCTTAGCTCTCATCATGCACTCCAAATGTGCAGCGCAATATTGGCAGTTCATGGCCAAATCCTGCACGCTTTAGTTATCACAGGAGCACTGCTCCCATGAATAAGTGGAGCAAGATTTAGCCCCTGCTCGGAAGATAGAGATGAATCACACTTTTATTCTTTGAGTACCTCACGGTACCTTCAACACAGGCATGTTCGGTGATTGATAGCCTGTGTCTAGATTGGGTATTTTTCTATATACTGACAAATATTCTCTTTGCGGTGATTTCTAGGAGCAGAGGAATGTACACTGCAGCAATGTTGGGTTTCTTATTTTTCATTGTGCCCTTTGTCTTTGTTTTGATTAGGTTTTTTTTCCGAGGGTCAGGTACTTCCCATCCTTTTTCCGCTCAGAGTGCTCTGAAATAATCCTGTTACAGATCTCCAGCCCTTAGCGTCAGTAAAACAGTGGAAACTTGCATCAGTAAACAGGTAGCGAAAGACGCAACCTTCGCTTCAGGGTCAAATCCCAAGCGGTGGCACAGTCTAAGGGAAATGAAGGTGTTTGGTTTTCTTGAAATGAGCTGCTGGTATCAGCTACGGCTTTTATTTTCTTTTTTTACTTGATCGATCCAAGGGCTATGTGTTAACTGTTTTAATCCAGTGTGCAACCAAAATGGGACTGTAATTCAGAGATAAATGTTTGGTTAATAATAACTTCATGACTACGTGCTGTTACGAGACCAGTCGGGTGCTGTAGGACGTGCCGCAGGGAGCGGCCGTGGAAGGGGGCAGCCCACAACTGCTCCTTAGCAGGTACAGCGGCATCTCCCCATACTTTGAGACCATCACTTCACCCAACCTGCCTCTTTGGCAGTCTGGGGCCACGCTCCCCAACTGCAAAGCCACGTTAGTCCTCCTGCAAGAAAGAGCGACCGCATACCTGTACAGAGCTTATGAGTAAAATGGTGTTCCCCTAAAAAGGGGCACCCCACAAAGCCAAAGGTGGGACCACTGGGGTTTAACACTTTTGCTCCACGGGACTGGGCTGCAGGAGCCCCTCAAGTTAGGCAGAAGATGCAGCCTTTGGGCCACAGCACCAGAGTCCCTTCTCTGAAATTCAGGGACAGATTCATGAAGGAAAGTGAGGGGCAATAAAATCCAGCACATTTTTTAGGTCTACATACCCAGAAGAATCATGAAGAGCGGAGCAGAGGAAAAGCCAAGACTTCCTGAAGGCAACTGAAGGGGCATTTTGGTAGTCCACTGATGGGCACTGTCAAAAACCTCAACAGAAAGAAATCCAGTGCAGAAAGTATGTATTCCATTTTCCTCCTGGCTGCGGTCCCCACCTCATTGCAGTGGCATTGGACAGCGTTAACCCCAAATCTTCTCTCGTCATGTCCACAGAGACGCAGCATCTGCCTGAGGAGCTGCAGGGACCCTAGATAAAGGAGGCAGCTTGAAGGACATGACCTGCTGGCCCTGGTTTTCCTTCCTGGTTCGTACGAGGCTCATGGGAGGCAAGGGTTGGTTCCTCCACCGGGAGCAGAGGGGTAGGTGTCAACCCATCAAGAGGAATGAGCTCCTCGGAATGTAGCTGACACCTGAGTGGGTCATTTTAGGCCCTTTATTTGAATTCATTTGAATCTAAGTATTAAGGGGCTACTATTAACCGTATACAACTTTATTACCGTACCGACCTCAGACAGCTGCTGGCCACGGCTGTGGCAGAGGTCCGTCAGATGAGACAAGCTGGAGGACGCGCACCGGGCCAGCTCTTGACCAAATGACGGCCTTTGCGCCCTTTCTTCAACAGCTTGCCGACGCCGCAGTATGGCAGCTTATCGTCTAAACATTTCGTTTCTGAGAGGAAGCAGAGTTTCTCTCACACTTAACTTCCCGTCTCTCTTTTGCATTACAGTACAGTATTTTTTTAAAGTGCAGGCGATCAAAGAGTCAGAAAACAAAAAGACTTATGATTGATTTTGCTTAAGTAAAATAGTGATTTCTATTACAGTAGCCTTTACTGAGAGGCTTTTGGCTGCTACAAGGAATCGATTTATCCTACTTGTCAAAAAAATCAAAATCAGGAAGAGCCCAGCTCCTTCTCCACCCTGCGCGAAAGGAATGCCGGGCGGGCAGAAGTTAGCTCCACTTTGCTGCAGAAGAGGGGCCGAAGACCACAGGAGTTAATTACGTCGGTTAAAGAAGGGTTACTTTTCATTTCCAGCGAGCCCAACTCCGACTAAATAAATAAAGCCGGAATGGGAGAGCGATGACCACAATAAGTAGCCGAACCTCCACGTGATGACAGAGGAACGATTTCCCACCACCGCCGCTTAAATATAACTAAGGTGTTCTGTAATTTTACTTCCCAAAGCCAGAGGGCTTATTGTAATCCTGATAAATTATAGCAGCAGAAGCAGGAGAGAAGTGGGACAGGAGAAGGGAAATGCTAATGCAAAATATAAAATTGCCTCGCAGAAAAGAATGGGGAGAGCGAGTCAGCGGTTTGTTATCGTTTATTTTTCTTCAACATATCATTCAGTTTCAGCTGTCTCCCATCTCACCCCCATCTCCACCATTTCTCAGAAGCGTCTCTCGATGGCATCTCATTCTCTCCCTGTCTTTCACCGGCGTTTCATTATTTCTTAACTGTCCCTGAAAGGGTCTGGGCAGGCGGGACACACACACGCACGCACACACGCACACACACACACACACACACGTGTCCGCCTCATTTAAGCAGTTTGCAAAAAGCGAGGGGGGGGGGGGGGGGGGGGGAGGAAGAGACGTTGCAAATAATGTTAAATGTGATTAATCTCCCGGATTCCTGGAAATCTGACATGCATGAGTTACAGCGAAACCTCTTTTTATTTCGCCATGAAACGCTTTTGCATAATGAGAAAGAAAATGTCCTCTGTGCCCTAATCAACTCTGACAGGTCCCGGGCTCCCAAATACTTTTATTTATGGCGTTATTTATTTCACCCCCAGTAACCGGGCAGGCGGGCCGGCGGCTGCCTCCCTGCGGGGAAGGGCAGGGGAGGAGAGGGGGAGGGCCGGGCTACCGGCGGGGCTCCGCTCCCGGCGGAGGGGGCCGCAAAGTTTTTTTGGCGTGGGCTCCGCGCAGCGCGGCGGTACCCGGCGGGCGGCGCCGTGCCGGGCCCGGGGCGAGGGGGGGAGCGGAGCCGGGCCGCGGGGGGGGGGGGGCCGGGAGGGGGGGGAGTGTGCGGGTTGGGCGGCCGCCCGTGGCCGTTGCCCGCCTCCCCCGTGGCCGTCTCACCTGCTCCCCGCCGGTGGGGGGGGGGTGCCGGGGGCGGCGGCGCGGCCCCGCTCAGGGCCCGCCTCCCCGCCCCGCTGCCATTAGCAGAGATTACCCTAAACACTCGCCGGTCGCCGCCCGTCTCCCTCCAGGCATTGGCGCGGCCGGCTGTCAATCAGGCCGGCGCCCCGCCGCGCCGGGGCTCCGCCGTGCCACAGAGACGAGCCGCGGCGGCGGCGGCGGCGGTAGACACAGCCCCGGGAGCGGGGCCGCGGCGCGGCGGGGGCCGGGGGATGGAGGAGGAGATGCAGCCGGCGGAGGAAGGGCCGAGCACCCCTAAAATCTACAAGCAGCGGGGCCCTTACAGCGTCCTGAAGACCTTCCCCGGGAAGCGGGCGGCGCTGGCCAAGCGCTACGAGAGACCCACCATGGTGGAGGTGCCCCGCGGGCGCGGAGCGGGGCAGCCCTTCCCTCACGCCGCCGAGCCGCTGCCCTACGGCCCCTTCCCCAACGGGCCCGCCCGCCCCGCCGCCGCCCCCGGCGCTGCCCAGGGCCACCCCCGCCCGCCGCCGCCACCGCCGCCGCCGGCCCCGAGCTCCTCGGGCCGCTACGGCCCCTGCCCGGCGGCGGCGGCGGCGGCGGCGGCGGGGGGCGGCGGCGCGGAGCTGAGCGCAGGTACAGCCGCAACTCCTCTCCTCCGCCGCGCAACTTCGCGGGGCACTTTGCGGCAGGCGGGAGCGGGACGGGGGCTGCGGGTTCCCCCTCACGCGTACCCCCTCCCGGGGTTGGCGTCGGGGTGGGAAGGGGAAGGGGTGGGGGGGGATGGCGGCGGGCTCCCCCCCCCCCCCCGCGGGGTTCACGTCGGGGCTGGGCGCGGGGGACGGGGCGAGCGGCTGGGTCCGCCCGTCGGGCCGGCGCTAAAGTTGCCGGGGGTGGGGAGGGGGCCGCCGTCGGGGATGGGGCCGCTGCCCGGCCCGGCATCGCCCCCCCGGGGGCGGGGGTGGTCGGTGAAGGAGGGCGGGGGGGGGGGGGGGGATGGCGGCCACCCCCGCCGTCGGGGCTGTGCCGACAGCCGCTGGCGACGCGTCGGGGCAAGCGCTCGCCGGGCGGTTCGCAGCTGCGGGAGCGCCGTCGGCGGGGCGGGGAGGGGAATGGGGGGACGGGGGGAGCCCCGGTCCGGGCTGTCCGCCGCGCTGGGGGCTGGGGGCTGGGGCTGGCAGCCGGAGGGAGCTGCCGGTGATGGAGAGGCTGCTCTTGCAGAGGTGGCGATTTTAACAGAAAGCCAAACAGATCGGCGGCTTGCCTGCGCCGTTTGCGTGAGATGCAGCGAGGAACAGGAGATCAGATTATTTTACAATATATATATTTTTTTTATTATTTTTTATTTTTTTTCTTCTTTAAAGGTGTAAGATATCGAGATGCTGAACGCATATCTTTCTTCTAGTGATGGCTCGGAGTTAAAAACCACGTAGATCTTGATATGCAACCTAAATTTGGCATCAGGAAATGGGAAATTGCATCTTTAAGCAGAGTACAATCAAAAATGAATTACAATAAATCCTATATAATTGCATAGGTCATTCTCTTTAATGAGATTTTATTAACCTGACTGTCAAGCTTTTGAGTCAGGCAGATATTTTATCTTCTTCAACTGATAAAAGTGTCAGCTATAAACCACCATATAAATATTCATAAATCTACACATCTGTGGCAGCCTATCAGCATCATTCTTTTGGACATTAAAAGCATTCTAATTACTTTCTGTCTAGCAGAGCTGAAATGCTGCCTGTTATAGTATGTGCTTGGCAGGCATGATTGCTTTTGTTTGCCATCACAAATAGCAGCATCCTATTTTATATACTGATGGTCCAGAATATATTCAGGGTTTGACTGAACAGGATGAATATTATGAAGCACCATCTGTTTTTGATAACATCGGGTATATTAACTCATCTGTTAATTTTTGACACATCATTGATTTATTTATTTAGAAAAATTGGATCCTGTTTTGGTATGTTGCTGTTTGCCTTTGTAACAAATGTGATGACATTTCCTTACTAAACAGGGAGATATGCTAGTTAATAGGATATATGGCTGTGTTTTAATGCCTGTTTTCGCTCAGAAGCAGCCGTGTACTGGATGAATTTATCCTGCCTTGTTACAAATAATTCAAGTACTTTACTGAAAAAGTTTAATACTTGGACAGGTTAGCCTGAAAATTCACGGCTCTCACGCATAGTCCCGTGGTCCGTGGCAGAAGGTCATGTTTTCTTTTTTCTTGAAATTACATCTTATTTTAAATGCCCAAATGATGGTATTTCAGTATTTTTTTTTGTGGCCCACAATCAAAACGCTGCTGATAAATGCAACACCTACGTTTCTTTACAGAAACAGATTATACCATGGAAAACACTCGGCTGTCTGGTAGATTATATACGAGGCCATATTCACAGCAAAGCCCTCTGGGCTTTGATGAGCAGAAGTTTGGACTTTCTCCTGCCCCTCTAGACTGTACTAACCAGGAGCTAGAGCAGGCTTCAAAGTTCGTCACCGATTTCAGTCCTGTGCTCGAAAAGATAGTTAAGGAACTGTGCTGTTCATGCGCTGAAGCTCTGTGAAGTCCCCATCCCAGCACCTGCGCATCCAGGCTTTACTTTTACTTTAGGTTCCTATATGGTTCCCAGCGTACCCTTCTCTCAGCTGAGACTAAACTAAAGTACCAAGCGAAACAGAACAGGAAGAAAACAAGCCAAAAACTTGCTATGGTGTGCCAAAGTGGGATTTTGTACAAGTTGGTACAAGAGGCTGCGAAAGCGAGGGGCAAGGTTTAGACCTCCTGGGTGTTGTAAACCCTGAGGTATGGGGTGCTTTGCTGAGCTGTGCACCTATCCTTCCCGCGCGGTGATGGAGAAACACCAGGCGCCTTGTGTTGGAGGAGCCGTAGCACCAGTAAGCTGACCAGTGAGCTGCGGAGGGTGAAATACTTGGGACCTCAAGGCTATATGTACGTGAGGTACTTCCATCTCATCATCTAGAGCCCTGAAATCCTCTTAAGAAATACGTGAGCCGGTTTAATAGCTCCGGCTGCCGCTGGGGAAGCAGAGCTGGGGTTTTGCCCCTGGGGACCAGGACCATTTGTGTGTGCTCCATGCACAGAGCTCTGCGCTTTGCCCAGCACCCGCAGGGTCTCTGCCCACCCGGCTCCTGGGTTCCCACCAGCAGCAAGGGGCATGGGCTGGGCCCTTTCCAGAACACCTCTTAGCCAGAGGTTCGTCTCCGGAGCGGTGGGTGTTGTAGGAGGGGTAGGATCGTTCCCTTAGCCGGTGTCCAGCTGCAGGTCCACTGGGTTGTTCTCCACAAGGCAGAGAGTCACCATCCATGACTTGCACAGTTTTCCCGCTTAGCTTAGCCTTAGCGCTTGGCGGGTGGCTACTTGAGTGAAGAGGTGGAGGTGTGTAGGTCACAATTTGGCAGGGTTGCCTGTTTCATAAGTTCAGTTTCAGAGATTCCCCGCTTTTTGCTGATACCTCTTCACTCGCGTGGGTGACAGCGAGCGAGCTGGCTAGTAAAACACCATTCCTGGGATGTCTTACTCTGCACTAGCAACTTAAGCACTTAATGCAGTTGATCGTTAAACCTCAGGCGTGACATTTCTGGCCCCTTGGCATTCAGAGCACCAAGTTTGCTTTTGAGAGCGGGCACACAGCCAGAAGCAGGGGTGCTTCCATGTTTTTGAAGCTTTTCACGATGGTTAGAGCTCTGGCCAAGAATGAATGGTTTCTTCCTCAGTCCCTCTGCAAGAGATCACGCTGGGCTCCGGACGGCAGAAGAATTGCAGAGAGAGGGGTTATGGGAAGGAGGAAAAGCAGGTGTTCTCCACCCTGTGCCTCGGTGAGGAAAGATCTAGCTCGAGATCCCATCTTGTAAGGAAAGATTCTGCATGAGAAATGTCGTCTTACAACCAGAAATGTGGAGCTGCACTGCAGCACGAGCCTTGAATAGTGGTTATTCTGACCACTGCTGTTGCAAAGTAAGCCACACAAATGGATGCATTCAAAGCACCAGCAGATACCCATTTTCTCCTGTAAAATATTAATTCTTTATTAGTCTATTCAGATTTTCCTGCTATGAAAAGAGTGTTTGCCTTTGGTAGCATGTACGTTAAACCAGAAATCATAGTCCACCGACAAAACTCCTTTTCCTTAGGAGAGCATGATGTAGACCTTACAGTGTACCTTAAAATTTAAGATGAGCTTTCCCGGAAAGCAATGAAAGAAGAGCAGAGCTGTCTTAGAGGTGTTACTCCAGCACCAGCAACTTGGCTTATTTAACACAGCCAGTTAATCAAGCTCTCTCACATCCGGACAGAAAAAAGTTTTTAAGTGAACAGAGAAGGTGAAGATCATCATTTTAGCCTTAACTGAGAAGTTGGGAACCCTCATCTGGAAGTAGATCTATCAGATCAATGCTGAAATGGCCAAGCACTTGCAGTCTTCATTCACTGGACTGTTTCAGTGATCTTCACGCAAAATGCCCAAGCAAGCATTGCTTAGTCAGGATGGGAGGTGTCAAACGTGCTCAGTTTTATGACTCAAGCATAGATATTTGCAGCAGTGTTCTTACCTAAAAACATGGCGACAAAATTTACGTGCATGGACAAAGCCATTTGGGGGGTACAGAGCTGCTTCCCCAGGATCTAAAGTAATAATAATATGATAATAATCCAACAAATCAAGAAATACCAGTCATCAGGTGAGAGGACTGAAACACTGCAAGGTGAAGACTGAGATGATAGAAATTGCTAAGGAACCTGGACTTTCGAATCTTCCTGAAAATGAAATACCAATGAATACATTCCCTGCAGGGGAGAATGTATGGTATTCAGACCCGCTCAATAGTTATAAAGATGACTTTTTAAACCATTTGCCCACGATCACAAAGGAAACTGTGGAAAAGCCACGACCTGAATCCAGAGCCATTGAGACCCAAAACAATGCCTTATTAATAAAGCTGTCTGGTCTAAGTATTGAAAAGATCCTCAGGTGTAGGAAAAGCTGATGCTATACCTGCCAATCTGTCCAGACATCTTTTCTGATGCGTCAGTGTAAGTCACCAGGTTGAGTTTCAGAAGTTTGCTCTTGCTAAACCCCTGATTTTAGTCTGACAGTTGGGTAGCTAAGAAACCACATAGTTCAGCATCAATGAGAAAAAGATATAAAGATGAATGCTTTATGCAGGAGTCGGTACCTGATTTGCCATACGATATTATCTTCTGGTTGCTTGCGCTCTCAAATAATCTAGTTAGGAATACTTACAGTTTTAGCAATTTAATCCTGATCTATTAGCACTTTATGGGCCTGATCTGGCAAGTCCACCTTCAGGCAAAAGTCTAGTTAAAGTCGATAGAAGTTCCATCAGACTAAAGACTGCGGGGTCTGAGACATTAGAATTACATGGTTGGTGAGCATCGTAATAAGGAAAAGGAATATCACAATAAGACTTTCGTAAACTGTTTACATTGTTTTAGCCCAGTGCAGTCGTTCCAGCAGAATCCTCCTTTCCTAGAAAATATATACATTATGCTAAATCAATTAAGAATCATAGATCAGTGGTTATTCAGCAGTGTTCACATAAAAACAACTTTTTGTCATTTCATAGTGATTAGATGTTGCACAGTCCTTGCATTTCTAATTACAGTGAGTCCATAAAAGCTGAAATCCCAATTTCTACGATATATGCTAAATGGGCAGCATTTGTTTTTATTTTTTCCCCATCACAGGAAATAACTGCAGTTATCATTCTCATTTAGGGTTGTTCTGACTGTGGGTACATGTACCATTACTGCTGTAGAAGTCGCTTCAAAGTGGTACCCGCTTCAGCACAGCGCCAGATGTTTCCAGAATGTGTGCTGAGAGCATCCCTTGCTATTGCTGCCCAGCGGTACTCAGAAAAAAAAGCGTTTGCAAATCTTTCTGCTAGCATTCCAAAATAGCCCTGCCTTGTCATGACTTTCATTTTTATATCTTTGAGTATGGCTTAAAGTTAAGAAAAAAACAGTAATTGCTGTTATTGTGTCTTTGTAGTAGATCTGATACTGAACTGAAGATTAAATCAATACTGTCATTTCTGTATAAAATTTCAGTTACATTTTAAGCCATTATCACAGTGAATGTGCCTAATGCATTCAATTTTACAACAAAACTAATCATTAATTTTATCTTTACTGATGTTAGTGCGTATTAAAACATTCTTCAAAACTGGTATTTGAAATGTCAGGTTACTTTTCGCCATATTTTAGGACAAACCGTAATATTAGAATAACATCTCTTATACTAACCTAATCCCTTTTCAGTTGTTTCATTCATATTTTGTCCCCTTGCAACAAGGATACGCAAAGAATGAGTAACTGTTTTGTCAACAGGGACCATAATGATTAAAATACAAACAGTAAATACGACTTCAGGTCTGGAATCGGATTATAGGATTAAAATGAATGAAAAAAACTGCTCTGTAGTAGGATTGCAAAGTTCCAGTCAATATCATCCTGTAATAATTTTAAAGGGAAAATGTGGGAAGTAAAGAAAGGAGACAAAGAAAGCCCAACTTGAAGTTGTTAGTGATGCTTGAGTTTCTTGATTCTTCTTTTGATTTATCGGTAGGTCCCAGCTTGAAAGCGGCAATGTCACTGGAGTTCCGCTCTTTTAGTCTGTATTACGTTTGTTGTGCTGTGTTATTCCGCGGTTGCGTTGTAAGGGTTAAAGAGAGCTGGCCTGAGGTGAATGTGGTGTAAGGGAAGGAGGGGCAGCAGGTGTGGAGGCTACAGAGCACCCGTCACCTCGGCACCCGCTTGTGAAGGTGTCTTCAGCAGTGCCTGTGCCTTTCTGCCCTTTTGCATTCGTAAGGTGGGCAGAGGGCGTTGCTTCACGTTTTGGATCAAAGATGCGTGGGAGAAATCGGCCCTGGTTTGTCTGAGCCCATCTACAAGGCTAGGGGGTGGTACGGGTCGTTAGCACAGGAGGCTCATTGTGAGGATGCCTTAAGTGCTCTTGGGGCCACCCCAGTACTTCATGTGCCGGTGGGCTCTCCCCGCGTGGCCCTGGGCACCCTCGTAGCCCCGTACTGCGCCTCATGTCCCTGTTCTTACGGTTGAGTCCTCGGGAGATCGTCTCCTCGGGCTGCGTTTGAGACTGGGAGCGTTTGTATGCTGCTTCAGCCTTGCCCTCTTTGCAGAGATCTGGAGGATGGTAAAGATGCAAATGAGTGTTGTTTCAAAGATTCCTCAGGCCAGCTGCACTAACCTCGGTATGAAGCACTTTTTCCACCAGAAGGCGTATCTTCTGGATCATGGGGAAGTACTGTGAGAAGTGCAACCTCTTAGAGGACTGAATTCTGAACTTTTCGGTTCTTTGCGTATTATCAATGTGATGAGGCAATGTTTTTGTCTCTAGTGATGAAGTTAAGATAGATGAAGGTCTGGGGTGCTTCGTCTCGTGCATCTGTAGCAGGTTGCCTTTTCAAAAGTAAAGGCATTTGTCACTTTTTAAAAGTCAAGCCTGCCTGAGAAGAGCTCTCCAAAATTGGCAGCACTTAAACATACCAGTCTTTTTTTTTTTTTAAATCTCATGCAAAATGTTAGTGACATCTTTTTAGGCACCTAGAGGAACTCAGCTATGAATAAGCTAAAAAATTTTAAAAAGGCATTATTTTGATCAGGGAATCTAACGGGTCATACCATAAATTTGAGCCAAATGTCTTGGTCATTTTCCATCTGGGTCCAAGAACTGTTACAGCAGCTTGGCTCTACATACGTCAACACTCAGAAATGAACCATCCTACTATAGAGGTTTAGGTTGTAGCTGCTACTGCTTCCTGAGACGTGACACCTCCTGTAATTAGAGGCAAGGCTGATTAGGTGCGGTGTGGCATCCTTATCCTGCTTCCAGAGCCGAGCTGCCGTCTCCAGAAACTGTTGCGCAGCCCCACGTAGAGTTTCCTGATTATGTCCAGAGCAGCTTGAAGAACTCTGTACTGCTGTCCGCTGCGTGATATTGGCCTACCCATAAACTCATAGGAGGTCAGTAGGACAGAAGAAATTCCTCCTCTGACCAGAGGAGCTTCACGTTGTACATTTGATGCCATTCCTTGGTGTAAGAAGAGGGTTTTGTGCTTATCACTCTTGAGTTGTTCTTGGACATACCTGGAACCTAAAGCAAAAGGAACAGAAGCAAAAAGTCCATAGAATTGGGGGTAGATCACGTGAAGTGTCCCACACCCAACGTCAAGCAAGTGCAGCAAAAATGAAAGGGAGAAAAAACAAAGCTTGGAAGCCTTGCTGGAGAGGAGCAGGGCATAGGAAGAAGGTGTAGTGCAAAGTCCTGCAAATATGTACAGGCGATACCCACCAGCAGCTTGAAATAGGCTTGCAGGGAAGTACTTACTTGAACTTTTACTTGTAGCAAATTGGAAGGAATTTGTATTTTCTTCTCCATTTTCCTGTCTTAATCCCTCTGAAAGAAGATGGCAGTAAGCAGTGACTATCATCACAATGCGTTTCTGATTAACAGCAAGGGCACAAGGGCACTCTGAAAATAGAAGCAAAGTCGGGATTGTTTTAAATCACAGTGTTGCAGAAGTATTAAAGCAGAAGCCATAATTTTAATGTGTTCAGAAATAAAACGCATGCTACTGTAAACGGTTGTGTACATTCATCTAGCTGCTACTGCCTGGCATAACCTTTTGCGTTAGGTTTCTGTGATTCATCTTTTCTTTTGTTTCAGAGAGTCGAATGATTCTGGATGCCTTTGCCCAACAATGCAGCCGGGTTCTAAGTCTCTTAAATTGTGGTGGAAAACTACTGGACAACAATCACTCTCAGTCCATGATTTCTTGTATAAAGCAGGAAAACCCAAATTATAGTGAAAGACAAGAGCAATGTCAGCTTGGGAAAATGGTCCATAGTCAGACGTCAGACATTTTAGACATAGAGATGCAGTATATGCAAAAGAAACAACAAACCTCAGCCTTCCTGAGAGTTTTTACCGATTCCCTTCAGAACTATTTGCTTTCTGGGAGCTTCCCTTCTCAGAACACCTCATCAGTAAATGATTTTAGCCATTTGGCAGATGTGGATCCACTTTCAACCTCTCCAGTACACACTCTAGGTGGATGGACGTCTCCAGCAACATCTGAATCTCATGGTCACCCATCATCTTCTACACTTCCAGAGGAGGAAGAGGAGGAAGAGGAAGAAGGTTACTGCCCTCGGTGTCAAGAGCTAGAGCAGGAGGTAATTTCATTGCAACAAGAAAACGAGGAACTTCGTAGAAAATTGGAGAGCATTCCAGGTAAATAATCCCCTGCCATATAATACTGTCAGTCAGTGATGAAAACGCTTTGGGTAATAGTTTGTTTTAAGTTCCAGTTGTCTTTTAAGGTTGTAGACATAGTAATCAAACATTGGAATTTGTCTCCATCCAAAATTCCTATAGCTGTGCCCACTGGAAAATTATCTGCTGGTACTCATCCATACGAATCATGAATCCTAGACTAATAATCTGTGTTCAGGATCGGATGTACTTGTAATCTCAAATTCCAAACATCAGGTGATTTGTCATGGTAATTTCAAACATTTGCTTTTATACCTAATTATCTGTATTGTTCTTTAAGTGATGTTGCAGCTTGTAAACCTAATTCCCTTTTGGAGCTCCGTTTTTGGTCACTTAAAGAAACGATGCAAAGTTGTGTCCATACTTTTAAACAAAGTAAATTCGGCTTTTATGTTGAACAATATGTCTTAAACTGCTGTTTGCTCTGTGAGAAGGATAAATAAATCTCCTCCCATTCATCTTCAGATAATACCTGAAAAAAGTCTTGGCAACAAGTTCTCCAGTTCAGCAATACCAAACTGCCACTTGTTAGAGAGAGGCAGCAGGGGAGAGAAATGTAGACAGAGGAACCTCATCTAATAGAAACCTCCTCTGTGACAAACTTCTCTTGCCCCTTTAAACTTAGGACCTCTCTCTGTTAAGGTGCACTGACGTGCCTGAAGAGTAGTATGGGATGAGAACAAAGTATCGTGGACCCATATCCTCTAAACTTTAAGCACAGGCAAAAGTGCAGCTCAAATAATAATACTAAAAGCAAACTGGAATTTAGCAAGGAAAATAAGCACATAACACACTTCTGACACATCTATAAATGCTAGGGAGCTGCACCTTTGCTGGCTAAAGTTTGAGGTGCTTAGGGTAGATCCATGCAAAGTTGTCTGAACTAATTCCTAAATGGCAGAAAAGCTGTTTAGCATGGACTGCAAGAGAGAAAATACTCCAAAGCTGCTAACTATGCAGAAAGGAAGAAGGCAGCAACCAACCACTGTCCGAATATGTATCTGCAGTTGCAAAATCTGAGCAAAAAGCAAGCAGTAGTCTTCATCGTTCTTCTCCCCAGCTATCAGTGTTCTGTTATGAGCTATTTGTACTACATTGTGTTTTTCTGTTGTGCATTGGTCCCTAGGTGGTACCAGCAAATCCCATAACCAACATTGTTCAGTGCAGAGACAACCCAAAGTTTAGAATACTTCCCCCACCCCTCCCACGATCTAAAGTCATCATAACTCGTACACTCTCACTGGATTCAGTAGTCATTTGTACATCACATGGAAACGCTGTGACAAAGGGAATTGTGTGGACTTGGACTCCTGTTGGGTCCTAGCTTCAGAAGTATGAGACCAAAAATTATCATTAGAGTCTATAATCTAACCTACAGTTTTCATTCAATCAGTTGTATTGAACCCAGTGATCTTTTTGACTTTGACTAAAGCATAACTTACATTTGACTCACTGTCTCAGAAGGCCTCCAGTCCTGAGTTGGAGACACTGACGAGCAGTGTCTCTACCTCTTTCCTTGACGCTGGACTCCAACGGTTAATTACATTGGTGAAAATGTGTGCTGAATTCCCTGCCTGACTATCTGAAACCAACTTCTAGCCGTTTACTTTTGTGCTTTGCTCTACTAAATCAAGTGCTGCATAGGACTTGATACGTTTTCTGGGTGGAGGTACTTACAGATTAAAAGCTGATTTATTTCCATCTTGGATGAAGTAAGCAGACAGAGCCATTTAAAACTCCCCAAATGAGTTGAATCCTTCTTTGTAGTTCTTTTCTCCCCTCTGCTCATTTCTTTAAAATTTGGGTACTGGAATTACGTGCAGTATGTTCCTGTCTGCCTGAGCGAAGGTGAATAGTCTCTTTGTTCCCACCGATGGCTGCGCTGGTCATTTGGCCATCGGTCGTGCAGCTGAGCTTCTCATTCCGTGCACGTTTCTTCCTAGACATGCATACTTTGTATTTGGCTGTGTTCATTTACTAAGCGATCCGGATTGCTTTGGCTGCCCGGTTTCCACTGTTTGCTGGTTCCCCAGTTTCCGTATCATCCAGATCTTTTTTTTTTATTGTTTTTAAATTACCTTTGTGATTCTGGTTAGAAATGTTGAACAGTATTGAGGCTGCTGTCAGTCCGTTGAGCCCTGCTAGAGGCACATCTATTCATGATGACAGTGACAGGTACTTGAGATGTCGGTAGCAGGTTCTTAATCCATGTATGCTGTAGTCTACTGATGTTGTGTGTTGCTGCTCTCCCAATCGGATAACTCATGGTAGAAAGTTAAATGCCCTTCAGGGGTCTAGGTATATTACATCTGTTCAGCCCAACTTTTTCAAGCGAACCTATAATCTCATCAAAGAGTGACAGTCGGGTTAGTCTGACAAGATCCACTTTCCATAAGACTGTTCTGACTGGCGTTGATTGTATTCATGTTCTTTAGTTCTTGGTCAATTGAATCCCGTTGTGATGGCCTGTATTTTGTGAGGATTAATGCCGGGCTAAGCAGCCAGTATTTACCTGGGTGGTCACAGTTACCCTTCATCTCCCTTTAAAAGAGAGAGAAACATACATAAACATAGTCTTTTTTCACCCCCCCCAAGGAGTAGTGAAACACCTCGTTAGCGGTGTGTCAAAGGAAGCAGACAAACAGAAAGTAAATGTGCAAGGACGTATGACTTCATCAGCCAACGTAAAGCCATCATCAGATGCGTCTGCTGCTGTTTGAGTGAGGTATAGAGATAGGCCTGAAGTCACCTAGGTGTTTGGGGAAGCATGAGGAGCCACAGAAGGTGCCCTCTGATTTTGGTACGTGGTAGGACAGAGGTCTGAGCTCCCTGGGCAGTCCCACAGTCGTTGCTGAGCAAGGTTAATCAAAAATCAACTAAAGGCGTTGTCTGATTATTTTTGTCTCCAGTGCTGATTTTCCTTCAATTAGCTTCCGCTGCCGAAGAAGCCGACAGAAATTTCTGTGGGACTTGAAACACCCAAATCTGTACGGAAACAGGTGCAGTGCTCATTCTCTGAGCAGTTTGGGGGTTGTTTTTTTTTGCTGATCAAGATGCTGCTTGCCTCAGGGAGGGGGCCAGAAAGCCCTCTGCAGAGGGTTTCGGTGGTGTTTGCCACCGTCTATCACATCAGAGTCATCTGAGAGCACAAACTTTCTTCCCTGTGCGCTTACACGTCTCCCGCTGGGCATCCGCGGGGCCAGGGGAGGCGATCAGTGCGGCAGAGGAGCAGCGGTGGAGGCAGCTGGGTGAGCGTGGGGGCTGCCGTACCGTCCCATCAAGCCGCTGAAAGAGCGGGTCTTTTCGCTGTGGCGGTTTTCCTTCTCATCCTTGGGGGCGAGCTGGGTCGGAGCTGCTCGGCGAGGCTGGCAGGGGACCCTGTGGGACGGGGGGAGGCGTGCACAGTGCCCTCCTCGCGGGCGCTGAGGCTCCCGCTAGCAACCCTGTCAAGTGAAGATAAAAGCACCAACCCCTCCCTTCTGCTCTGTAACCGTCTGTGAATCATTTTATCCTTTTCCTGAAATACTTTGCATTTGAGTTTTTGGGTGGTTTTTTTTTTTTTTTTTTTTTAACTTTCCATATGCAAAAGCCCTTTTAAAATCCATGAGAGTTTGCGGTCTAAAAATAGTTACTGCTGTACATCTTTGCCTCTAGCTCTGCAAAGCACCATTTGCATGGCTCACAAAGAGACTACCCGGGAAGAAGAGTGTTTTCTCAACAGATGTAAAGGCAATGACTTTTTTTTTTTTAACAAATACTACACAAAACATATCCTCCTGTAGCTTTTGGACACAGAAAACAAGATTTTTCTGTTTTCAGGACTCTGCCCTGTTGCTGTAGGAGCCCTCCAGTCCTGTAGGGTCTCTTTGCCCGTAGCCTAGCATCACTCTTTGGTAGATCACCACTGGAGAAAAGCAATTACATGGGTGAAATAGTGCATATGTTTTGGTTGTTGGTTTGGGTTTTTCCCCCCAAAATATACCCATTTGATTTGACTGAAAGAATACTTACATTTGTGTGAAATCTTAATTGTTTCAGCTATGGAGTAAATGAAGTAAAATTCCTATTTCAGTGCTTTGGTTTTGGAGCAATGTGACATCTTGCAAATTGTGCAGTTTTCCCCAGTGATTTTTTTTTTTTAGGCAAAAACATTAACTGAACATTTTCAGTTTTCAGTTCAGTTGAAAAACAGAGAAACATTTTTGTTCGGTGTGTTATTTTTGTCTTGTTTTAAAAAATACTTAAAGATTAGGTAATTCCTGGAAGGACTTTGGCAAACTTGTCATTGGCTCTTAAGATTCTGACACCATCAGGAACAGAGCAAAGTAATCCATCTATACGAGGAGAAAAATGTCTCCTAATCTCTGTCCTCTATGTAAAAATTACTAGGGCTGTGATACATTCCCAGTAGTAAAATTAAAGACTTATTTGTGAGACTGCATGTAAGACCTGGATTTAGACCTTGTAATATATAAGGATATTAAGCAGTTCTCCTTCACTCTTGTCAGCAGGATTTTCCCGCAGCTTTCAATCTAAAAGGGAGAACATATTTCCAGGTGGTTAAAGCAAAGGCCGGGAGTCATGAATGAGGGTTTGCCTCCTGGTGCTCCACGCTTTGCTGCATGGTTTCGAGCAAACCGGCCTGAAAGTAGTGAAAAGGTACAAATGAGTAAGGTGAAACAGTGTGTGGTAAATATAGTAATTATTCTTCTTACCTTGGTGGCCAGGCAGCAAAAAATGCTCCAGCAAGCCGCAGGAGAATGGGGGTGAGAAAGCCCCTCACATATAGAGAGGTGATCACCTACAGGGGCAACGTTCGTGGTGGCTGGAAGTAGCCAAAGCAAAGCGGGATTTGCAGGTGGAGTTAATATCAATGTAATTGAAAAAGTTAGACAAGTTTTCCAGGAGGTTTTGTGTGCCCAAGGCTTGACTCTTTTTCGTGACTATATCGGATGATCTAATAAAAGATATTACTTTTCCCTACAAATCCTGTCTCCTTTATACTTTCAGAGCATCGCGTTTCCAAAGAGCCTACCACAGCCGCAGCGTAGATAAAGCAGCCATCAAGGGTTATGACGAACACTTTTTCATGTCCTTTTTTTTTTCTTTTTTTTTGTCCTTTTTCTTGATGTTCACATTTAACCACTTCTTTGGTTTCCCTTGATGTTCTGGATGTTTTGGTCTGATCTCTGGCCTCGTTCTGCTGTTCAGCTTCAAAGCGTGAAGCGACTTCGGGAAGAGAGAGCCTCGAGCACGGTCACCGAGTGTTTGGCACGAGAACCCCTTTGAATTTGCAGCACGGCTTTGCTTGCAGCTTGGGGGTGCCCGCTTGGTTTGCTAAACCAGCCGGAGTACAAAAACTTACTGAAACACATAACTGCAGCAGACCAGGGCTTTATTAATCTGTTTTCTTCATGGTCTGGGCAAAAAAAAACCCTGAGAATTTGAGGGGGGGGGTGTCAGGTTTCTTAGCCTAAATTGGGGAGCAGGAGCTGATGGGAGTGTTGTGGGGAGCTGCAGTTCAGCCTGGCGAGGCTGAGCTCCCCCAAGAGTTTGGGTCTCAACTTTGGTTTGCATTTTGCAGGTCAGCACTTGGCATTTTAGTGACGCAAACTGCTGTCCCCGCTCCCCGAGGGCTCCTTGGTTTCCCCATGAGTTAGCAGCAGTCTAAACGTGTAGAGGGGTTTACAGGGGAGGCCCCTGCCCTAAAGACCACAGCTGAAAGAGAGGACAAGAAGAAGTACCTTCTCTTAAGCAGAAGGAAAGTGAGGGAGCACAGACAGAAGGAGCACGTGACAGCATCGCTTAAATGAGAGATGCACTGCTGCCTTGTTCATTGTCTTTTCTGCTCTTGTTTAGGCAGAGGTGTACATCCCAGGGGCGTATGGAAAGGGCACATTCTTCTTTCTGGAGGAAATATTTTTGCGAAAGAAAATTAAAAGACATAATACAATGGCTTTTCAGATGCGGATTAACAGAAGTAAAATGGTTTTCCAGTCCACCTGGAAAACACAACCAAGAAGGATTTTAAATGTAACAGGATATTTGCTGTCATTTTTTTCTCCCTTCCCTGCTTTTGGCAGGCATGTAGGTCAGTTTAGCCAATCTTTAACACCCTTCTGCGTGTAATGTCAATTCTTCTGATTTCTGCTGGCTGGTTTTATTTTACCATCCAATTACAAACATCCAAATTTGTAGGGTCTTGAGCACCGAGATCAGTTCCTCTTTACTAACCCTACCTCTCCTCGCCCCTCGCTCTTTTTCCAGCTGACTGCACCCCAACAACTTGTCTTCGCAGCCCATCCATGCAGCTTTCACTGGCTTTCAGCTGACTATTGAAATAAATGAGCCTATGAGCTAAAATGATCCAAGTCGTGTTATACTGCACACTTGTCCAAATCTCAGGCAGAGAAGGCATCTCCGTTAACGTTATGAGAAATTCACACTGCTATCTAGTTCGTCAGCAGGTTCCCTATCATTTGTTACATCTTTTTGACAGTCGAGCATCAATTTAGAAATGCCCTGCAATGAACTCGGAGTGAAGAATTGCTCAAGGTCAAGCAAAGGAGGACGCGTCGCAACGCTGAGCCATTCTTAACTAACAGCTGCCGGTCTGAGCAGGGTGGATGCAGATGTGCACCCTTCCCAATTCTCCCCCTCGCTGGCGAGTCAGAAGTAAATGGTCTTGAGTGCTGAGGGATTCATCTGCTGCTGTGCAAAACACCAGGAGGAATACCAGCCAGTGTCAGCTACAGAGCACAAAAGCTCATTAATGAACAGAATAACCAGATTTCTTACTGTCTGCTTATGGGGCTGAGGCCACCATGGGGAGACACATGGCCGAGCTTGAGCCGTCCCTTCTCATGAGGGCTGCCTGATGCTGCGGGAGAGGTTGGAGATGTATCTTATTTACATTGGAGATATGCCTTATTTACAGCAAGCCTAAGTATCTCTTCACAGCGCTGTGCTTTAGCAATATAAACAGCCCTGGAGTGTGTTACACTGGAGGCCACGTTTTGGGGAGGATGAGTGACAGTCCTCATTTTGACAGATACCAATACAAGTGATTGTGGCCCAATAACATTTAAAACGAGCCAAAACCCAGCCAAAACCAGTAATAGAGATGTTCTTGGCACTTCATAAAAAGTTGGAAACAATTTTCAGAGCCAAAGGTTAAAAAAGGAGAAAAAAAGAGCGGGTGATAATTGGGAAACATTAAAAGCATGCTGTTGAAGGCCCCAAAAGACTATCTAGGAGGAAAAGTTTAAACAAAAGTTACAGTAGAGGGGAAGTTGATGGTGATGAGTAAAAAGCAGAGATTAGGATCAGTGGAAAATTAATAATTAAAATTGCACCTGGAGCACTCTGTGGAGGTGACATTCTTCCCCTAGCAAATTAAGGGAAAAATATGGAGTCCTTATAACAGTATCATACCATTATCAGACAGAAATAGTAGGTTTTATCAATAATATGCAACTGCTCATTGAGCATTTCTGTTCCGGTAAGTAAAATGGTGCAGTCTCACCCGTATGATGACGATGGTAAGCAGGTAGAAATACTTCCCATTTCCACCGTAACTCTGGGTGTTAGCACGCGTTCAGTAGCGGCTTCAGGTGGGACTGCCACCTCAGCTGTCTGCCACAACTCCCTCCCAGTGTCGGGGGCAGCTCAGGAGCTTGTTAGTCCGCACCAGAATTGCCGGCCTTTTTAAAAATTATAAAGAGGCGCTGATCCCAGCTCAGGTTGTAAGACAGAGCTGTTGAAGAGCGGAGTCAGGAGTCCCTCTTCCAGAGACTGGCGTCACCAGGAGAGGAGCCGCTGGGAGCAGTAACTGCTTGGGCGCACCAGCTCTTCATCCCTGAGTGCACATCAACTTATTACCAAAAGCATTAGGCAGCTGCTACCAAAGTGTGATGTTTTCAGAATCATGAGATTTGGACAACTCACTTCAGGAGCAAAAACACAAATGAAGGCAGAGAAAGAGGACTCTGACTATGATTTTCTTTATGTTTTGGAATATTTAGGATACTCCAGAAGACTGAAAGATGCAAATACTGTATGATTATTTTTTTTTTAAAAAAAGGACACATGAGATGGCCCGGATTATTGTAGGCTTGTTGGCCTGATACTGCGCCCGGGCAAACTGGTTGCACAGCTGGTGCCAGCTTCAATTAAGAGAGTACTAAAAGAGAATAATGGAGTTAGTACCAGGCAACATCTTGCCAAATTATGGTTTTGATGAGATGAAAAGTTTGGTTGATGAGGGTATTGCAGATATTCAGGGTGTTACGTAACATATTACAAAGAGTGATTTCCAAAACGCAAAAATATTTGTATTCAGGAAATTGCCGTGATGCAGCTGAATTCCTGGAGGGATTCTTTGTGCAACGGCTCACTGTTTTTAATACTTTCATCGGTGAAAGAAAAGCGTACAGTCATTGCTCACAGCTTGCAAGCGGTGCAGAGGTGGCAGTGAGTGAGGAAGAAGAGAGGAGACATCCTTGGCCGAACGCGGTGCAGCATTACCGTGTGTTGAGGCACGGAGAACATCGGCTCCACGTAGCTTCAGCCACTGGGAAAGGGACACTGAGAAAGGCTTTTGGAGGACGCGGTGGCTTTCCGGCTGATTATTGATGCACAACATGCCCGAAGGGGCTGGCGTGCAGACACGTAGGTAGGTGTAGGGGCTCTGCTTTCAGCATGAGCGCGGCATCTCGGGAAGGTCAGCGTTGAGCTTAGCAAAGAGAAGACGGCCAAATTGCTTCACCACTAACTATAAGTACGTAACAAGTGACAAGCATTTACCGTTTCTTTTCCAAAGATTTAATAAAACCCAATCAAAGGAAAAGAAAATGCAGACTTGAAACGAGGTGTATGTTTGTGAGGGTGAAATGGCACACGCTGTAACAACGAGGCAAGGGTAGAAACGGCATCGCTGGGAGATGATGGCTTGAGTTGTACTGTGTTTTACCCGCTGGTGCTGTCTGGTGCAAAGAGGATTTAGTCAGGGGAGTTGCTGTGCCGTGTGGCAGGTCAGACAGAGAGATCACAGCCTGGCTTTTGTCATCGGCGCAGTCAGTGGCCACCATGCCATTGAACTATTTTATTAGAAATTGGGATACTCTGCAGAGAAAGCAGTGACGAGCTACACAGAAGCGCTTGTTACAGCGTACAGATGCGTGGAATAACAACAAAGTCTTACAACTTGGATCAATAAACAGCGAAGACCTACCTGCCACCTCTTACGCATGTCCTGCTTAGTCACTGCTTCACATCTTCGCAAGACCAGCCTTCCCCAGCGTGCCAAGTCCCCTGCAGCACCTCCTCCTCACCCTTTAGCTCCCGCAAAGGTCTCGCTCTTGTCGCTCGCTGCAGGCCAGGTTATTTTGCCACTTCCAGTGTCTTTTCTGAGCCACTGGCACTTTCAGAAAGTGAAGGCTGTGGAAACTTCTTCCTAATGGGCAGGAAAATTACTGCCGCCCCGCAGGCTTTCTGCTAAATCATAACTAACAAGTGTTATTTTGACATTAGCGTCTTTCCCGTTGGTCACAGCAGGCACAGATGCCTGTTGGTGATGTCGGTGATAGTGGATAGGTGCATAAGCATGCAGAGAATCAGCTCTCGGGGTTATAATCTTGTTAACTCTCTAGGCACCACATCAAAGTCAAAGAAATACAAAATAAATCAGCTGGTAGGTCTAAATGGTGATTCGTCCTTACAGTTGGGAGCCACGGGCTCTTCTAAAGGTACGTTTGCTGCAGGATTTGGAGAAAACAGTTTTCTCTTACCTCTCGGCAAAGAGAATATTTGCAGAACCGTAAGAGGGACATGGAAGCAAAACCGAAGCGTTGACTCTCGGCCTCATGCTGCCTTCTTTGTGGCTTCCTTTAGGCTTGGGTTAATACGGCAGCCCGAGAAGCCTGGCTTCGCAAGTTGCATCTGGTGTTTGAAAGGGTGAGGTTATTTGTACCCGCAGCAAACAGTGCGACGCACCATGGCTTTACAAGTCAAAAGCGCTCAGGCTCCTCCAGTCTCTAGAATGATAACGAAAATCATATAATTTTGTGCTTGAAACGTTACTGCTTTTATGAGGACAGAAGTATTTATAAGCTTCAGCCAGCTTTTAGTACCTTCATATTTCTCACCAGTAATGAGAAAGCATTTCATCGGCAGAATACAGTTAAAGTAGAGCTGTACTTTGTGTGCTGGGGACGCAACAGGTTAATGTTCCCCGCTGTCTTCTCGCTTGTGCCCCATCCCTTTGGAAGAGAGTAGGTACATATATCTTTGGATAGCCTGCAGTGAAATTACTGTGGGTAAAATACCGTCCATGCTGTGAGATCAGCACCTAAAAATTAGAGGGTTTTTTGACGCGTTATATTTTGTTCCCTTTCAGACCCAATGTTGTTCCACATAATTACAGGTAATAATACCGAGTATGGCTGAAAGCCATCAGGTCACCAACAGGGGCTTTTGCTAATCGAGATAACCAGAGAAGCAAGTGCAAACTTCACGGGCTGTTCTGAGCTCAGTTTCGTGGGCACCAAAGAAGCCTAAAGCTCCCCGGTGCCGCTGATGCTTCAGCAACTGTACCCTCCGTGAGCTTGCTAAATAAAAAGTGACACCTTTAGACAGGGCAGGAAAGGAGCTCTCATTTCCCCAGTACCCCTCAACTCTCCTCCGAGTCCAAGTATCAGGCATATTTTCTCTCAGGCAGTAGCACAATCACCCATCGTAGCCCCTTCCATCCTTGCTGTCACCTCGCGGGAGATGCAGGATCTCACGGGAGATGCCGGTTACCCGCGGTAGCTTCCACTGGGGTGGGAGGTTTTGCTGACCTTGTCACAGGGTTTCTGACGCTGCCGGGGCAGCGAGCCTTTGTGGTCCTTGCGCCTCTTTCTTGGACACCTGCTTAATCAGAAAGTAACCTGTGCATGGGCGTTCCTAGTTTAATCTTTGTTTTGGACATGCCAGACAGCAAACACACACAGAGTGCAAGAAAAGGGTCTCAAAATACAATCTTACGGTTCAGCTCATCCACGTAGAAAAAAAAAATATCTTTTCCCACATATGCGTTCTTCTATACAAAAATGGAGGCGGGGGGGAAAGCCAAATCCTTTTTTTGCCACACCTTCTTATGAATATCCAGTGTACTAAAATGTTATCTGTGGTTATTTTTCTCCTTTATTCCGCGTAAGAACTTGTATTGCATTTTTTGGTTGCTGCTATATGCTAAATACACAGCTCTCATTACAGGAAGGCCGCAGAATGTGTTGGTGGGACAATTAAGCTTGACTGCCCTTCTGACTTTTTCAGAATTAGAACGTTTTCTGAAACCATCCGATGACACTTAAAAGTGCTTTTTTTTCCCTACAAAAAAAAAGCATCTGGGCTCTTCTGCTCATACGGCAGTGTCACTGCGCAGCAGGTACACTACGGAGACACTGCCCTGGTCTAGCAATAAGCACTGAAGTCACTGGAGAAATAAAGCAGGTACAAGTCACTTGAAATGCTGACTTTTGCCTAAGGCATAACCTCCTATCCTATGGCAAAGTGCGATATGTCAAATGAAACAGGGGTAACTACAACCGATGGGTCGTCTTTACGGGGAAGTCAGCGTGGGGTGAAATGACATAGGGATTTATTACTGTTTTCAGGCACTTTGCGTGACTTCTGTATGCGGACTGCTGGGTGTAACACCGCTTTAAGCACTTAGTACAGGGTCTGTTTTGCGCCGGGTAACAGCGTTTTGCATCCTGGCTGCCTAGACAGGGGCGTAGCTGCTGTGCAGTGTGACTGCCCGGGAAAAAGGGCAAAATACCTGTAAATCCTACCTTGAGACATTCTTAGTGGTTTCAGTGCTTGCTTTCAGATTGCCAGCTTAAGACAAAGCCCAAAACGCCACATTTTTCCAGGTGTAAAGGCTGAATGTCAAGAAAAAATAATAAAAAAAAAAATCAAGAAGGAACACTGAAATATTTTTTCTGGATTTTTAGCTGAATCTAAGATTATCTCTGAATATTTTACAAAAGCAACCCATACCAAATGTGAGAGTGATAAGGTACCTTAAAAACAATGCTTATTTAGTCTTGCGCAAGTCAGTTGGGTTAATATCTGTTTAATTCTCCTACGGTGTTTCAGGCTCGGGAGAAAAGCAGTGTATCTCAAAAATACTCCAGAGTTAATCAGGGATGTGGCAGCATCTGCTTAAGAGAGACCCATAATTGAATCATCCCTAATTAACCTATCACCTCAGCAGAAGGGAATAGGATGTTGGTACCACTACTGAAATGGATGAGAGTGACGGGAATGGAAAGGGGGGGAGGATGAGGGAAAGAGAAATAAAGCAATTTGCCTAACACCTAGTTTTATAACAAATTTGGGAGGAGGGAGGGGAAAGAAATTAAAGCATATGAATCATTAAATCTCTTCAGTATAGTTAATCAGACTGTAGTTTTTAAAAAATATGAGCATATTTACATGTTAATCAGTGCATGATTTAGGTCCAAGAAATGTTTTCTCCTTTGTATGGTTTGGGCTGTTTACAGTATTTACAGATTTTTTTCTTATTATCATCACTGCTGACCTAATTTGTATTTGTATTAATTATAATTTTAAACTAGGAAAAAATCCTTTGAAAACTAGTGGGCAGAAAATAAAAGCAATGTCAGAGATCTCGGCGTAGGAAATACAACATCCATCGTATATTCATTGAATGAAATGACTGCACAAATCAGAATGAGGAGTATTTCCTATTTGAAATAAATCTCACAGGCGTACAAAACAGATCCTGAAGAAGACTGCTTGATTTAATATTATTGTTGTTGTATTTTGTGCGAGATAGCTAATATACAGTAATTGCAATTTGTTTCATGCAGTGCCCTGCCAGACTGTTTTAGATTATTTGAAGACTGTACTTCAGCATCACAACCAGCTTATGGTACCGCAGCCAACAGACCATCCGACTGAGGTAGTATACAGTGAAGACGAGCTGCATCTCTTTATGTTTGACAATTCACTGAAAACACGTAGGCAAATAAATCAGTAGGCGCTGGAAGAATATATTTACTAGTAAAAATATGTAAAAATCTATTATTAAACTGTCATTCTTAGGTACAGTAATCCCCCAAATGGAGGAGACTCATCACTAGTATAATCTAGGATGACTTTACTGAGCAGCGCGTAACTCCCTCCATCGGCACCAGCTGCGCTTGCCTTGCTTTGGGTAATTTTTCTCTCACCTTTCCTCAGAAATACCACTTTTGGCGGGTAGAATTGAGGCTAGGGCTAGCCTGGTGAAAACTGTAGCTGGGTGATTGAGGGTGGCTGCCCGCGGCGGCTGCCGGTGCAGAGGGGCTGCGGCCCCTGCGCGGGGGTCGCCCACACGTCGTGTGTATGGACGCAGGCACGCGTGTGTGTGCAGTCAGTATCGCTCTAATGCAGCCCTGAGATGGTTAACGCTAAAATAGACATTCCTTCCTTTTGCAGCCAGACCCAAAGACAGACTTCCGCAAGTGTTTGGAGCGCTCTCGCTTTTCAGAAAGCATCCCAAGCAAAACGTTGAGCGTTGACAATTTTATACTTGTTACGGAGTTTGGGGATTTTTGTAATTGCGTTCTGTTTAAAAGTGCTGCAGTGAAAAAGCAGGAAATTTAAGTCCTCCCCTTCTCTAGAAGGTAGATGTATAGATTTATCTATCAGCTCTAGTGTAACTCACGTTAATTTTGCTCCAGTGTGTTTCTATCCAGGCTTGTAAAAATGCCTCGGATGAAGTGGTTTTGTTGAGACTTTTCTAGTTTAGACTGTCTGTAATTGAGGCTCTCTCTATGCATGTTGTCGTATATGTAGTGTATACATGTCACTACCTATTATTTACGCAAACAAAATCAGAAGAGGGAAGACTGAGGTCTAGTCTGACCTCCCTTAGCCCATAAATGATACGTAGTGCAAGCCTCACGTAGTCCAACTTACCGTGGTTTCACTGAAGATGCTTTGCAGCAGTTCAGGTCTGCATCACTTTGCTCCTTCATTCAGTTTTATCCTATGCAAATTGATATATACATATATATTTATATATATCATTAACTGTTATCACTCAAATATATCCCAGGGATTCATTTTCCTTTTTTTAATGTGCTTTTGCTTAACTAAAATTTTCAGGCACTGTGAAAACTGAGGCTGTTCTGTAATGTCCCACATGGAATAGCCTGTCATGATGTGACAGAATTTTTTATTCAATTAAACACATAGATGCTAATCTTTTATTCATAAGCTTAATCATGTACAAATACAAGCATGAACGCATTTGTACTTTGGTTCTTCCTTCAGGGTCTGCTTATTTCATTTCTGGAAGGTTTTCTGTTTGTTTTAGTTTAATGACTGCTGGACACACCAAACTGCATCATATATTTACCGAGAATCCTTTGCCCATAAGTGCTTTACTTTCAGAGGAGGTAATGAAAGTGTGGCTGTAGCAGGAACCCAGTAATTGTTTAACAGAGTAGCATAACACTATCTCATGCCTTTGGAGAAGAACAAGGAAAAATATCCTAAGTTTCAGGGGGAATAAGAGAGAAGTATAATAAAATTGGGGCTGAGGAAATTACTCAAAATTTATTGCCTTCTCCTCAGTTAATAGTAATGTGAGCTCTCATGAAATTTAGATGCTGCGCCTTTCTGCGCCCTATTTCCATCAGTGCCATACATTTAAACACTGAGGTAGCTTTTAGGATAGCTTGCTACTTAGCAAAGCCACACATGAGCATCCATCCCTAACACACGCGAGCAAGCCTGGAGCCTTACCCTGCGCTATACTGGCTTGGATTGCGTTGCTTCTGCCTGCCAGGGCTCAAAAGCACGGCAGTGCCTACAGAGTTAGCTGCAGCTTGTACTTTGCACCGGTATCAGTCAGAAAGGTCCTTGCTTCGCTACATTTATTTTTTTTTTAAATAGGGAAGAAAGTATGTTTCGGGAATCTGAGGTAGGGAATTAATTAGCTTTATATAAAAGGGATGCTGAGCTAGCTGCTGAAATAAATTCGTAGCAAAGTGGGGATCATATGGTGTGTTACCTCTGGGATGGAACAAGCCAAGGAAATACTAGTGTCGGCTCCCACTGAGCTGGAGTGGTCACAGTTGCTTCTTCAGCATAAGAGCATCATACACCCAAAGAGCTTTCCGTGCTGCCTCCCTGCTCTTCCTCCTTCCCCAGCCCTTTTGCCACGTTGGCAGAGGACAAGGAGCTGGGCTGGGTGGAGGGTAGTGGTCTTTCCACGGCAAAGCTCCTCAGCCGTATTATTGGCTTCCCAGGGGGACATGTATGTGTCAAAAATTAAAGCAGCAGCTTGCATCATGAGCCGTAGGGGGAGGAGTTGACCATGGCCCTTTTGCAGTGGCGGGGGCAGACAAGTGAAGTGCAAAGGGAAAGTCTCCGATTATAGACAGAGTTGGACCATCGGTGAAGGGTCTTTCTCTTAGGGATTAGAAGGTTGGATTTACAAGCTAAAGGGTTGAAATGTTTTGGGAGAAGGATAGGGGCCCATCAGACAGCCAAAGCTCATCACCTCCTCTATATTTTGGCTTCCTCTGCTGAGTTTTGGATTTGCTTGTAGCTGCCTTTGCCAGCAGTTTGCACCAAGCTGGCTAAGTTTGCACCGAAGCAAACAAGTAGCAGATGGTCAGACAGGCTCAACTCCCAGTGATGCTAACCCCCTGGGAGGTGGTGGTACCCTAAATCATACGAGCAGATTCTTGAAGGACCCCCTCATCACTGTCTTCACTAAATTCAGCCTTCCACATATTTATCAAACTTGCAAAATGAATAGAAGCAGATACCTGAGGAAGAACTTCAAAGATGCTCCCAAGCTGTCTCGCAGGATGCTTTAATAATTATATGAAAGGAGGCAAGGGTAGTCCTTAAAATAGTTTTCAGATATCAAAGATCTGGAATCGAGGAGGAGAACTTTGCAACAGTTGCCCATAAGTGCAGCGTACAGGTGGTTGCCTCTGTTGAGCATCAGACCCGTGTTTTTCTCATTCGTTGTGGACTCCTATCAAAGCTGGAGGGCTATGCGAAGCTTTTACTAATTGGGCGCCCAGATGTATGTGTTTTAATAAACAGGTGTAGCTGTAAAAGTGAATGAGTCTGTAGGAGAGTGTGGGTTAGGGGTTGCGGGTTTTTGTGTACTTCAGTTATTTCAAGTATATTAACAGTACCATCTTACATTAATTGGGTAATCCTGAACTATAGCATTTTGTGGGCAAGAAGAATTAAATACAATTTAGGTACAATTGACTAAAGAGGGCTTATAAATGTGTGTAGATTACAGGAATCCCCATAATTAGTCCCACAGCATTCATTTAATGTTGGAATATTGAAGCACACAAATTACAAAGGTTAAAAGCAAAATTTCTTTCCAGCTGACATGGTGGCATTTCTGTAAAGCTATAATTTGAGTTAATATGGCATTCATTAATAATAATGAAGCTTTTAGTTTTCATAGTTCCTTTATTTATTTTCTTTATATTTTTCACTGTAACATAACCGCTGTCAAGTTTCAGGTGTGTTCTACAGAAGTAATAAATTTATTATAAAAATAGACCAAAAGAATCACCTCTGAAGTAAACTGTCAGTGGTGATGAAGTGATCCATTTGATCTCGCTCTTCAAAGACCCTTTTTATGCATTTTAACAGATTAAGAAGAAAGGTTATACTTAAATAGTATACCCAGTCATCGGTTCTTAACTCTTTTTAACATGCTTGTTAGAGTGGAGATTATCAATAGCCACCTCTCCAAACGCATTTCTTGTATCTCACCAAATCTGAGTTCTCGAAAATGGAAATGTAATTTTAAAAGTGCTCGTTCTCAGTAAGAGTAATTACGTGTTCACTTCAGGATGTGTTTCGCTGTCAGTATCGCGGCTAGTTAAAAAGCGTATTTTTTTATTGCAACTGACATTGTTACTTATTTGCCTTGTAAAATAAGCAATGGAAATATTTCACTTTTTCAGGGGAGCAAGCAGTTGCTGAACAACTACCCTGTCTACATCACTAGTAAACAGTGGGATGAGGCTGTAAATTCTTCCAAGAAAGATGGACGACGGCTCCTTCGCTATCTCATCAGATTTGTTTTCACAACCGATGAGCTTAAGTACTCATGCGGCCTTGGGAAAAGGAAAAGGTCAGTGCAGTCAGGAGAGACAGGTCCTGAAAGACGTCCTCTGGATCCAGTAAAAGTAACATGTCTCAGAGGTACTGCATCCTTTCGCTCAGTGTCCACCATATGTGATCTCATTTCACCACATTGGCTCTGGCTCAGTAGAAGCGTTTGGCTGACAGTTGCAGAACTAGAAGGGGTTTCAGAGGCAGGTGACAAGCAGCCAGAAACCCTCCACTTTTTTTTTTTATACATACATACATATATATGTGTATGTATGTATGTATTATATATGTGTATATATTACTTTTTGGAATGGGAAAAAACAGGGCTGCTTATTTAAAAGACGAGAGAAAGACAAGGGCACATAACACCGATACACTTGAAAAGGCAAAGAAGGAAAATGAAACAATCCTTTTATCTTTTTATAATAAACCAACAAGTCATTCGTAAACACTGCGGAACAGCAAAATTAACCAAAGGAATATTGATAGCCTAACGCGTAGCAAGCACGTGGCGCTCAAGGCCACAGTGCATCGTTGGAGCTAAAAGCTACCCAAGTTTCAAAATAGGTCTGAGCGTTTTGTGCGGCCAAGAACATCTACAGGTTGAGTAGATACAAGGTGTATACAAATATGTTGTCAAGGGCTTAACTTCTTGTTTGGAGCACTGACACAACATTGACTGAAAAAGTAAGGAAGAACTTTCCCCCATGTTTAGCCTCCAAACGAGGGGGAGTCCTGCAAGCGTTTTACTGTGTCAGAGGGTGAGGGTGCTGGACAGTACAGAGAAGGGGTCTAGACTGAGAAGAATTCTCTATTACGGCAGTTCCTAACTTTCATTTGCTAAAATTGTTAGGAAGGCCTGTTACTAGGCTTTATAATGACACATACAAAATAGGACCTTTTAAAGCCTGGTTAAAAACACATCTGTGGTATCAGCATCTGCATTTCATAAATGCATATGCTTATCATTTCTTTAATTAACTCAATTTATAGTGTTTTATGAGCACATACTTGAAATACAGGTTGACCTGACTTCAGCAACTAATCAATGCAGTGTAAAAAGTTAAATTTTGGTCAGTCGGCGATAAAAATATTTTTAGTCAGTCAACTGGAGTCCAAAGTGGTTACATACATCAGGCGGAACCTCTGCCCATGTAGGGTAAAAGAATTCACCAAGGCCAAGTAGATCAGACTTTTAGTTGGGGTCCATTAATGCAACCAGGTAATGAAATCAGATTTTACATACAGCCAAACTGGGCAAAGATGCTCTATTTTTTACTACAAAGGAAGCTGTTAAGCTGTTATGTGATATTCTATCAGACCTTATACTTTATCAGAGCTTAAGAGAAGGGCAAGGCCATTGCACACCGTGCTGCATAGAGGTCAGGAGAGACATTCAGGGTCCCTGAAGTTCTCCTGGAAACTGAAGGCTGAATATGAGCATATTAACCATTTATAAATAACTTTCAATTTCACCTAATAATTTATGCACAAGCAGAGGGTTAATACCCTTTTCTTCTCCTTTCTCCCCCTGCCTTCCACCAAGACTAACAGTAACTCCACCTGTAGATGGAGTTTTACTTATGGCCACTCTCCTTTCTGGGGTCCTGGACATGCAGAACGTGTGGAGTGCTCCTTGGGAGAAAGAGAAAGGCCAATTTCCTTAATTTCCACAGGCTTGAACAGGAAGCCAAAACGTTCAGTATCTAAGGACTAGTTAAGAAAGCAGAGTAGACAGCTCTCTCTTTGGGCTCTCGTGTGTGGGTGCGAACGTGACAACTTTCTCCGGTGCCACGAGTTAGCCACTGGCTCCTACCCATTTGCAAGCCAAGGTAACGAGTGTCTGACTAATTCTCAGCATGTCCAATTATGCCTTCCCACCATAGCAGGGAGTACAAACTGCTCCTGTCTCTGCACTCAGAGTAGTTTCAACATCTTTAAACATTTTTAATATATTCCTACAACAGACTGATGTCTGGAACCAGCTTTAAAACAGCCTGGCATGCTTAAATTATAGCATTACTCTTTTACATGGTAACCATTTCTCTGAGAAAAACACCAGTCCGTGGAGCCCCACGTGAACATAACTAGGTAGGAATTACTGTCGCCTGTGTGGATTTCTAGGGAAATGAATTTAAAAGCGAGATAGCTATCACTTTTGCAGACACACCGCTGGAGGAGCTATGCAAAAATCATGTCCTAATTGTCCAACAGATGAGATACCTTGCAGGCACGGGAACTTGCGTAAAAGCACAGCATTCCCTGGTCTCGAGATGTGGTGACAGTAATGAAGTTACCTTACGCCACTTATTGTGCTGTTGGCTTGTCAACAGTAGAAAATAGAATTTAAAAATATCCTGGGACACACAATACTGCATGAGGGAATAACTAATGCTACAGAATAAATAAGAAGCTCGGTTTCCATATGAGGTACAGTGTATCCAATATATCTAATAAGGTGCCCTCACATTTAAAATCGTATTTGGATGTGTCAAAGTCCAAATCCACCTATTTGAGCTATGTCTAGCAGTTAAAACTCCAGAATTGGTAAGGCACCTTCTGCGAGTTTAGCATATTGCGTGTCAAAGAATCTGAAAAAGAAATTATAAAAAATGTAATCATCGCATACAAATAGCTGTATGTGGAAGCAGCAGCTACTTAAATAGCCAAATTACATGCAGTGCAATTCATTTTCTCCTGCATTGAAAACTATTGAGAGGCTCCCCAAATTAGCCCTCTCATCTCATTTAGCTATTTCTAAGGCCCATTTAGTCTCTGAAAAATAGGTGTCAGATTCAGGAAGATGGAAAGAGCGGGACTTGAAAGGAAAGATACTCCAAACAGAAAGGAGCGCCAAACCCAAATAATGGTAGTGACATTTTCAAGCAGGTTGTGGGCTACTGCAGCCTGCAGGTGTTGAAGCAGCCAGCAGAGGGAGATCGTAGAGATCCACGAGAGTCATCACCTTAAGGTATAAATGCACAACAGGTTTCAAATGAAATACATCCCGGTTCACGTTGACTTTCACGTGTACCGCACGCACTGAACCACAGCCGTCACTTGGAATTACTTCTTTGTATTTCCACAAGAAGGGATTTTCTCTCCAGGTCCTGTGCATCACATAATTAGCTCAGGTGTAACAACATACACTGCATGTGGAGAAACACACCTGTATAGAAATAAAATAGGTCCAAGTGGCATTATCATGGCATCCCCCATAAGGTTTTACTTCTGCTTAAGTAGAGCAGTAATGCCCCCTTTCTTATTTCCCATGAGCTTTTGACGCCTGGGCAATCACAGCTGCTGCAAAGACAAGTTGTTTTTTATCCTTGCATGTTTTCTTGCAGAGTTCATTAGGATGCACTGTACTTCCAACCCGGACTGGTGGATGCCATCCGAAGAGCAAATAAACAAGGTATTCAGCGATGCAGTAGGACACGCTCGTCAAGGGCGTGCGGTGGGGACTTTCCTTCACAACGGGAACTCTTATTACGAAGGGACTGACCATCCAGGATCACAGGATGAAGTCTTCAATAGAGGTATGCAAGACGGATCTGGCGATTGATGGCAGTGAGAGGAGCCTCATACAACAGTAGCAACCACTTAATTTAGGAGAGACTATTTGTTAAACATACTTACCCTGCTGTCATTTAAGAGTCCAAAGCATGTTTGAACACATACTGCATACATTTCAGCTTCCCCATCCTACCATGTCCCGGTTAACAGAAAGAAATCCATTTCAAGACCTTCTCGATGGGACTTCTCAGTGCCTATTATTTGCAAATCCTTCATAGCACCCTCAAAGGGAAATTGCAGTTCATTTCATCTAGTTCTAGAGGAAAGGTCATTTAAAAACGATAAAAATGTCAAAAGAAACAGCAGCTACCATCTCGTCTGCCTATTGATAACAAGCCCAGGTCCGGACCCAGAACAGCTGGGTACTATTTGCTTTCCCTGAGTTGGAGATGTAAGAACAAGTCTGCACGCTTATAACAAATAAAGAAGTGGTCTCCCATTTCTTAGCAGAAAATAATATAATTATAAATGCTACCTTAAAATACCACACAAAATGGAAAATTCAGGGACTTCCTTTAGCCAACTCTGCCAGGAAATTAATCTTCCCAGGTAAAACAGCAGCACTCGTCAGTAGTAGAATCCTTCAAAGACCCAGAACAATAACAGGCACTTCTAATAGATAAAAATTGCTTTGTATATCAGAGAGACACTATATTTATCTAGATTTCTAGGAGATTAGAGTTGATCATGACAGTTTTCATTAAAACAAGATTGCTAAAAACAAATTGCCATTTCAGAAGACAGGTTTTGCTTTGTCTGTTCCTATTCTGCAGCCATATTGTGTAGCTTTAGAGGCTTTAAATTGCCTTTTCTTGGTTTTGTTTTCATTAGTGTTTTATATTCATTCCTTGAAATAGATGAGGCAATGTGCTGGTCTGAACAGTCAGGGGTGCACTCAGGGAGGGGTTGGGTAAGAAGAGCCTCGTTTAGCCTTCTGTTGTAAGTAGACATGGGGTCCAGACTAAGAGCTGTAAAAAAGACCTGTGTTAGAGCAGAAGCCAATTCATGACAGCGTACAACATTACAAGCAGATGCCAACTTTAAAGAAAAAAAAAAATATCAGTCCACTGAAAAACCTTTAATTTTAAAGGCTTAGGAATCCGTTGTCCCTCCAAATTGATGCACTCCAGAAGTACACCATGCCAAAGAAATGATACCCTTCCCTTTCCACGTCAGGGTGTTTCCATCTCCTTACCCTTGTCCGGTCGCTCAGGCCAGTGCTGGCATCCTACAAAGCCTGAACCAGCTCTCCTTGAGACAACCTTTCCCCACCGGCAGGTACAGGGAACCGCTTTTGACCATCCTTAGTGCTACCTCATCAAGCGTTGACTCTCCTAAACACATATCTCATACTCCCCAGCTTTCCTAACTGCCTTCTGCAAGCCACGAGAGAAGCTACTAATTGTTCCTTTTACCTTTCTCCTCTCCTTCCTGACCTCCCTGTGTGTGCACCGGGCAGGGCAGGGGACGCCCAACCCCTTCCTCAAAGATCAGGAAGGTCCCTCTGGGGTGAGGAGCTCCTCTAGCTCCAGCATGACTGCAGATGGAGGACTAAGGGAGTCTCTCAAAGGTCAGCTCACCCACATGATAGTATCTTCCCGCCATCTGCCTCCTCTTTGCCTGCGGTTGTGGCTGGTCTCTCGCAGCCGGCCCACGGAGAGTCTCAGGACACGGGCTCCACCGCACTGCCCTGTACATGGGACCTCACTCAGCCAGGATATGCTTTAGGCCCTTAAATGCCCAATACCTCTGATCCATTTTGTTTTCGGTGATTTTTGGAAGGGGGTTGAAATGCACTCACTCTCCCCAGAATAACTCATTTGATTTCTAAACGTGAAGGAGCAGTTTAGTCACACTGGGGCTCACCAGACCAAGGGGTTTGGGGCAGCACCCCTCACTACAGGCAGGAGGTGACTGACTTTGAACAGTCAACGGTGCATGGTGGCCTCTGGAGGAGAAACTCAGTGTATAAAAATGTCACGGTACAGATACTCCTATAGTAGCTTTTCAGTGTTGAACTTACACTTTTTTTTAAAAGAACTATAATAGAAGATGTTACATTGCTCAGATAGTGTAAGTCTTGCTGGTCTGTGTTTAATGTGGTGACACTTGCCAGAACTACTTGGTAAAACATGTCAGAATGTGTGAGTCAACATTATACTGTAGATTTGTCCACAGCGATATGTATCATGCTGTATTTTTGTAAACATTGTGGTGGTTTCCTTTCAAATGTTTAATCGTATGAGGTTAAAAATACAAACGCTTCATTTTTAACAGTCTCAGAACAGAATTACTGAACTGGACAGACCTCTCTCACTTAATAACCTAAAGATTTGCTGAAATAACTAGTAAGCCTAGCTTTATTTTTAGTGTACAAAGTGTAGCCGGGCTCCTGGAACCACTCACAATCCTCTGCTCTCATATTGTGCAAAATAACCAAATGTATAGTTTCATCCTGAAAGCCACTTTGGCACTAGAAATGGCTTTGCAGGTTTGGACCTTTCTTTAGGAACAAAATTTTGCCCTCAGTTGCTTGTGTGCACTGGACAGTGACATGAAGTGTAGTCACAGACAGACATTAGCAGACGCCAGCTCATCTTTTTTTGTTCATGTTTGGTTTTAAAACAACAGAGTACAAGAACTCTTCTCGGTTGTCTGCCTTTGCTTTTAATTGCCATCGCAGCCACTTGACTCTCAACCCACTTTGTTTTAAAAAAAAAAAAAAAAACCACACACAAAAAACACCTTTCACAACCACTTATTCTAATTAATTTCTTCATGAGGCATTATAAATCCATACACATTGAAGTGTCTACATATCCACAAGACGTTAGGTACAATGCTATGGGACCTGAAATAATAGATAGCACGTACGCACTTGCAGAGCGAGATAGGCGCATTTAAGCAGTGTGCTTTGTAAGTCGGCACAGCCCTTCCCAGCGCTGGATGTAGACGGCAGGCTTGCGACAGAAGGAAACCGCTATCTATCATGTCACTCCAGAAAGTCCCAGGAGGATAGAGATCCTTGTCTTATCCTTCCATACTCTTTAATCTTACTGTCATTTATGTATCTGCCTTCTCTCAAACTTTGTGTAGCAGTACCGCACGCCCATCTGTGCCAACATGCCTTCGCTATATTTTCTATGACAAATATTTGTGGAGAAACTGTGATTAAAAAACCATTAATCCTGATATTTTTATTGTTATGGTGTAGTTAATTCTATGAATACTTTCTAATGATGATTGTACTGTGTAGAGTAAGTACAGGTTAGGGATAGACCTTTACCAGATATTGTACAAAAAAGTGCATAGTGTAATATAGACTAGTAAGGTTTTTGTGACAATTTCTATAGGATGTGTGAATTGTTTTCTATGTGGCAACACACATTTCTTTTAAAGAATATAAAATCTTAGAGAATTTTTTAAACAGTCAATATTTTTTAATTATAAAGACATTTGTTACCTACAGTTTACTATTTCAGGTGTTAATTCTAATTTGAATATTGGTTTTATTACTACATACCTCCAGTTCCATTTGTTCTGTTGCATAAAAATGCACAATAAAAGTTAGTCTCTGGTTAACCCGTCTCTCTCTTCCTCTACAGGCGTTGTGTCGGTGTGACACCTGTCACAAGTGGCTCTCACTATAAATACATATATGTATATATAAAGTTTTAGATGTAGATTTATGTAAGACATTAGAGGGTTGTTGTCTTTTGCATTAAATGCTTGTTCACTATGAAGCACCAGCAAGCGCAGTGAGAGATTATGAAGAATTCAACTATGAATACAATATAAATCATTTTCATCTCAAAATGTGACCACGTATATTTATGCGCTGGTTAGAGAGAAAGACCTCACGCAGAAAGTACCCATCTGCAATCCTAAGACCTGGATTTTCAAGCAGTGAAGTTTAAATCCCATTTTAATTCAAAATCCAGTGATGGCTGAACGTCTCTTGTTCTGTTAAACGCTTTAGAAAACCCTGATTCCAAGTAATTTGGAGAGGAATTACGGTGACAGACACCCACCACAACCACCCCTTTCTGCCGGGCTGGGAAGCGAGACAGGCCTGACCGCAGGCTGGTGGCAGCCGTTAGAAATGGCTGCCAAATATTTCCATTATAAAACATGGCTTTCGGGGGGCCTGTCATGTTGCAAAACTAACAGGGGTTGGGCTGGTATTTCTCTAGATCAGAGGCTTCGGCCTACTGTATTTTTGTGAAGATTTCTCATTAGTGAAAACCCTTGTTAGGGAAACCCTCAGCAAAATAGCTTCAGATGATTCTGGAAAATAACTGAAGGGGAACAGGCCGCACAGCGTGGTGGGGGTAATTCAGTAATGTCGCATTGTATCGTTCTGTCACTAAACCCCTGTTAAACATGCTGGGACAGCAACGGTAAAACCGTGCTCCTCCTCGGTCACAGTGCAGGTCCGTTCAGAAGCAGGGCCCTCCGCTGCCGGCAGTTACGCCTGTGCTCAAGTACTAAGGCAGACCTTAAAGGTCCTCTTCAGGGACAGGTCAGCCGTTGAATCTTGTGTGTATGACGGAATTTAGCTTTTACTTTATTTGCTTAGAACAAGCTCCTGTGCAAGCTCACATTATAAAAGTCTTTGTAATCATGTTTTAATAAACTACCCAAGCTGCAACATCTAGCCCCCAGGAGTTCAGTTCAGAGGCAACTGCTGTTTTCTCTGCCACCATCCCTCCACTGAGGCACCTCTGTGACCAAAGCCAGTGGAAGGAGCAGTGTCAGAATAGGAAATGCTTCCATCGCTCTGAAACTGCCATCGGAGTCCCCGGGAACACAGCGTAAGGTGGCATGTTTCAGCTTTCAGGGTTTCAACCTTCAGCCCGCTGTGCCCAAAACTGGGCTAGTTCTACCTCTTGTCATAGGGGTTTTGTGAAGATTAGCGCTCAAGAATACAGCCAGGCTACAGTGATAAGCAAAACAGAAGGTAACAAACTCCTCTACATGCAGACTTGAGTGTGCACAGTACATAAAACCAGTTCACAGACCAAATTATGAGGATAAAACATAATACCAGATGACTGGTGATGAAGGAGCAGCATCCCCCTGCAGGTGGCCGGGGCGCTGGGCAACAGCAGCCTTGTAGAGAAGTAGGGACTCCAGGCTGCAGCAGGGAGTCCCTTGGAATACTGGGCAGATCTCTCTATATGACCTTGCCCTGTGAATACAAAAACCCTCCTCCAAAGACCTTTCAACATCTGAAGCATTCAAAAGCAGTTTCTTCTGCAGATGTATGGTGTTAAGGAAAAAAGACAACCACCGGCAGATTAATTACTTGAGTCAAGAGGGGAAAAAAGAAATCTGACATGAAATTACATGACAATGTTGGGAAAAATAAGAAACCTTTGTCCTTAAAAACACTTCAAACTCTCCCATTCATCTGGCAGATATAATTGCCACTACTAAGGCAGTCTTTGTAGAAAAATGGAAAGAAACAGGTTTGCTAAAGACTCAAAGTAGTTTCCCATTAGAAAAGTTAATATTAAATTTAGCTCCCATTTAGGAACGGGGTCAGTAGTACAGCAGAAAAAGTCTAATTAAACCTTTCAAAAATGCTTTGTTGTACATGAGTGAAAAACTGAAAAGTCTTCCCGCAAAACGATGTGAACCTGAAAGAGCCAACAACCGAACTACTTATTGAACTGACGGAAAGAGAGATTTTTATTTTTTTTCCGAAGGATAATCCAAAACAAGAAGCAGAGCAGCAAGCGGTTCTAACACAGCCTCTTGACAAAAGCAAAGAGAAGGAAACACCCAGGCTACCTTTCCTGTCCACAGCATCGGCAAGACAGTTGCAGGGCAAGACTAACCTCCAAGGAAAAAAAAAGTTAACCGTGGCATGTTGGTAAACCCACCAAAGGCTAGCCAGAGCATCACTGTGCATCTTCCCTGATCATCCATAAGTGTGTAATTGCCTGCTGAGGGGATGGAGCTCTTCACACAGATGGCAGAATTAGTCTCCTCCACCCAAACCCCTTGTTTTGAACCACCTGGAGACAAGCTATACACTGAAGGTCGGAACCAAGGAACTCAGCACAAGGCGTAAAGGGGAAGGAGCAGAACTGGTCAAAGTCCACTTGCATCACACAGGCCTAGCTAAAGGCAGCAGCCATGTCCTTTGCCAACTTCTCTGTGGGTGGCAAATTGCTTTGTCAGCCTAAAAGTCTAAGAGGAACGAAAAGGGAGAAGTAAACCTTACAGAGGATTCCCTTTTTAAAGGATAAACTTGAAAGGAAAGATTTTACTCTCAAGTTCCTTCTTCTTTGTCCTTACACATGTGAAAGCTAGATTTGGTATAAAACCTTTAAAAATTGTACAGCAGCTTTTAAGTAACATGTTCATTTAAGCACTGCTTAGTATTTACTACTGAAGTTAACATCTACAAGACAGCACAGGAAAAGATAGCGAGTGAAAGGGCATTCTCATATTACATTTTTTACCTTAGAACAGGCTTTCAGTGGTATCCAGGTGCTCCACACCACCCTACTGTAACTCCTCTTAAGACAGAGGAACTCTGATCCCGTTCTCCTTTTGCGCTGGTACTAAACACACATTTCATCAGCTTCATGCAGAACTGAAAAGTGAAATTTCGGTTCCCAGTTAAAGTCAATAGTGAACCTTCCAAAGGCTTCATCCCATTCTCTGCTTCACATTTTGAGCTTTGCCTGGGATTTCCCAGTCAACATCCGACCATCTTCAAAGCTGATGGCAGAGGCACATGAGCAACGCATCCTTTTCTTTAGCTTTGTTAAAGTAGGTAAGCAAGGTCAAGGAAGTTAGACATCATCTTCCTGAACGCTTATCTATTCCTCTCATTCCCTTCCCATCTTTGTGAACCAAGATGACAGCAGTATTTCCCTATGTCCTTGGATTAAAACCTAAGCTCTTAGTGGAAGCAACAGGTCTGAGCTGTTTAGAGAAGCTGGGGAAAATTAGGTTCTAAGCTATAGCGTGGATTTCTTTGATGGCAGAAAAAGGACAAACGCCCTCATATTTATGCTCAGAGAGAATGAAGAAACATGAATGGTGTATCTATTCAGAAGCTTCGCTCCAGCAGTAGATGTAAACATTTGGGGTCACGGGGAGGCCTATCATGGAAATTTTGCACAACCATGACTTGCAAGAGGAATATTTCTTCATTCAAATGCAACAATTACCAAAACAAACATTATTTCACATCTATCACCATGGGACCAAATCTTAAAAGGCAGAGATCTCATTTCACATTAAAAACCAGAACAAAAAAACACCACAAATTTGGCAGCTCCTCCTCCTCCTTTCTCATTCCTCTCTTGCATTTAATAGACTAATACCTGCTGAAGGAAATTAAAGGCTACAAAATGACTTCTCCCACGAGAAACTTGTCCCCAGGACTAGCCTTGGGGTGCCTCGCCAGTGCCTCGGCCTTAGCCTAAGGCTAGGGCTGAAAGGTGACCACCGGGATGGAGGCGTATCATTTTCATTGTTCTCTGTTCGCTTTTGCTCTGCTGGGGATACCTACCACCTTTAGATCCCTTCTCCAGGTGGCGCGGGGCTAGAAAATGGGCTGTCAGGAGAAACCGAGAGCTGCCAAGAGAATTCTCACACCAAGGAATTCATCTGGGCTCAGCCCTGGGTGTCTCGCTTAGCCATCAGCTTTCGGCAAGGATTAGAACTGACATACCTTTAACTCCGCCTTAGCATACAGAGGTCAAAATCACACGTGCCCAGCAGAACAAAAGCGAGCAGAGAGCAGTGAAAAATCATGCATCCCCATCTCTATCAGAGTAATTTGAAAATTGTTTCTTTTATGTTTGAGGAGAATATCAACGCAACTCCTCTGTCATAACACTACTCAAACTTCTCCCTGTTGTGAAGAGCATCCCTTCTATTTCCGTTAACGTCCACAGCTCGCACTGTAACACATGGTGGTACAGCTCCCTTGTAAGGTGTCTTGATTAGTATACTCATGAAGTGTTTCATTGCTCAGTCTTCCCTACCTTCTTCCTCTAACGTCGGTCAGTCTGCGTGGCTAAAGAGGTACGAGCATCCACGCAGGGTTCACCCACAGGCTTAAACCTCTCTGTGCTGTCTCCGACAGCGGCCAGATGAAAACGGAGGGCAGAACACCACAAATTTGGTCTCTCTGAAACTTCTCCCTTTCATTAAGGCTTCCAAATTGTCCAAATTTATTAGAATCTTCTTCCCCAGTATTTAGACTTTTTTTCCTAAGGTATTTGTTCTTTCATGAGAAACACAATCCATGAGAATGTGCAAATCTACAACTAAAGATAATCTACGTACAACTGTAACATGCAGAGACACAAGTTCACATATGAATGTATTTGTATGTGCACCAAACACAAAACAGATTTTCTATTTTACCACAGCTTGCTTTGGAAAAAAAACATTTTGGCCGTAAACATAGTGCTTTGCACATCCAGAGTGGCCTGATGAATTTCAATGGTAAACTGCTGCTCAATCAGTATTGCTGGAAAGAAAAAAAAATTCTCTAAAGCACTAAATATCAATTTACACCAGAGCACTGAGTAACATTTAAGCCGCCTTGTTTGTAGGAAAGAGGGCCTAGAAAAGGTTTTAACTATTAGAAGCTGCTAAGTCCCAATTCAGCACCAGAACAACTGAAGGAATCTAAATATTAAAAAAAAAATAAATAAAAAAAATCACTAGAGAACTTGGGTAAGACAACACAGGCAATTTACCAGAGGCCGAGCTGCCTGGGCTTCTGTGAAATTACAGCAGAAATTGTGTCCCTGTCCTAAGGTTTTCAGAAAGTTTCATTCGGATGGTAGAAAGGCAGGTTTACTTTCCATGCTCTTTTAATGAAGCCTCCCATAAAATATATAGGAAAGAGACAAAATTGATTCTTGAAGAGAACTGTTAGGATCATCCCCAACCAGCTGACGGCAACAACCCGTTACCAACCATTTAACACAATTATTTAAGAACGGCCATTCAACAAATGCCACAAACAGCAAATAAACAAAGGATTTTGAAGTATTCCAGTTGACATTATGGGAAAAGAGAGTGCTCTCCATCTTTCAAAGTGGCTGAGACCATCTGCCAGGTTATTCAGACAGCCCAGAGCCCAATATTTGGGCTTGCTCTCAAACAGACAAGGCCCCAAAGTCTGTTACTCCCCCGTTCAGGCACATTTTGTGCCATTTGTTTCACTAAAAACTGTTGGTAAATGGTATCACCACCCAAAACCATTTTTGTTTAACATGGGAGATGAGTGTGGGACACGCAGCCTGGAACAACCTGAGCACCACACATTAACATCCAGTGTGTTCCTGCAAAAAAAAAAAAACTCTTGAGAAATGGAGTCTCTTTTAAGAGAGAAATCCCTACAAAATTAAACTACTGTAGCAATCAAGACACATGCTGCACGTCCAAAATCTGGTTACTGACAGTTTGATCTTCCAGCAGTCCTATGATATCCCAATTAATTCTGGAATGCAGAAAACCGGTATCGGAAGCATTATCTGCATATGCTGATGAATCCGAGTCTTGCAGCAATCTGAACTCGGTCACTCACCCAGGTTCAGGTGAAGAACAACCTTCTCATCGTTCCTGAAGTACACTGCTCGACCACTTCATTTCTCATAGTTGACACCATACAGACAAAACCTCCAGTTTTTCAAGCTTCCCCAGTTCATCACCCAGGCTTCTTGCATTTTTGTTTCTTCTTTACAGCCACATACAGATTTTGGTTTAGCCCAGTTAGAAGTAGTTCTTTCCGTAACTGGATAGATCACTGGGTTTTGTCAGTATTAGTGATAAAAAGAGGCGCACTTCAATGAACCAGACATTATGTTAAATCCTTTCTAAGCTGACTAATTACACCTGACCGATACCTGGCTTTTTGGTTGTTTGGGGTTTTTTAAAGAGGCTCAGACAGCTTTGCTGGGATTGTCAAACTACAGTCATTACAGAAGTCCAATACATAAACCCAACCTCTTCGAGAGCTTTTCCATACCCTTGACTGAACACAGGCACACAAGCCATCTGCTCCTACTACCTTTCTTCACATCATCCTTAGACCCGGATCGGGACTGGTAGTCCAAACTGGAGCCAGTGCCAGTGGGGCCTCTGAGCCAGGCAGAAAGAGCTTACTCCGTGCTGGGGAAGCTACCGCGCTCTTTGGGAGTGAACAGGGTGAGACGCACAGTTCCCAGTGAAGTACGGAGTATGAGTAAATACAGCTTGGGTGCCCTGGGCAGGCTGCTCAGGTACCGAGTGCACGCTGTTTAACAGAGCGTGTACTGCCAACAAAGGCCAATTGAATAACTAGTACAAATAGATAGATACAAGCTTTGTTTTGCACCCATAAAATACTGTTATATGCATTTCGGATTCCGAAACGCAGCAAATCACCATCGACTGCCTGAAGCCAGTGTTATTGCTTACCTTTACAATATATATAATATTGCTTGAATTAACAGAACACAACCTTTACCAGCTATGTAACATTTTACTGAATAATTACAACTTCCAGACATTTTACAGGATGTACCGAATTCAAGTATAATTACAAAAGAAAGAACATACGCAGAGAAATATTTAAATGTCTACACCTCACAAATCAACATGACTTCCCCATGCCAATATGAAATAACCAAGACGCAGAATGAAAAACCAATACACCAAAAAGCATCAGAATGGAGGGGAAGAGAATGCATTTGATTAAAATGCTGCATCGAAAACCACGTTTCAACTTTGAAAGTTCTACCACCAGTGAAAATCCTCACCGTTGACTTTCAGATTTAATACAATTTTGGCAATAGCCAAAACGCTTTCCAAATGCTCCAGGCATTTTTCAAATGCTCCTTCTCACATAGTTCTTCAGCATCTTTAGCTTGAAAAGAAACTTAAAAAAAACCCCTTTATATTACATCACATACACAACACTACATTTTTTTTTCTTCTGTCTTCAGATTTGAAGCAGCTGATCGCAACCTCAAAGGTTTTCATAACTCAAGTTTAGACTGTATTTAAAATCAAACATATCCTAGCGTGTAGAGCTGTATTCTGCTATTTTAACAGACACCTTCTCCTCATAACAGTACTATGAACACTGGAAATAAAACAATTCGACCAGGCTTACTGTATCACTTATGAAAAGTAATACGGACCTTTTCTTTTAATTGGTGGCTTTGATTTACACAGAAAAAAGAAATTGTCCTCAAGAGCCTCGTGCAATATAGGACAGAACAACAATTTTCTGCCTATCTACTACAATCTGTATCTGCCTGTGGTATTTAAAAAACGCACATCCTTTTTGCATTATGTTTTGAATGTTTTCTTTAACTCCTTTTCAAAATGTGTTGATTTAACTAGAAATCTTGCTTACCCACAGACACTGAAGCAACTTGAAAAATACAGACTAACATTACAGTCCATTGCAAGGGTTCTGTAGACCTTAGAATACCGCACCTTTTTTTTTTCCCCCGTAACATCTTCAGTATGGTGCTTCAATCATTTTCTGGCTGAAAGAATCAATTCATTTTCTCTTTAATTCACTCCAGCTTCCGTTTCCACAATTAAAATTACTCACCCTCCACTCACCAAATACATACCTCACCAACGAAACTCCAGACTGAGATTACACCATCACCCTTAGCAATAAGCCTAAATTTTCACAGGGCAAATAGGTTTATAGCTGCAAGACTGAATAGCATATTAGGAAACAGTTAAACTGAGGCACCAATTTTCATTACAGGAAGAAAAAGATCAAGTTTTTGCTGAGGGTGGGAGGAAGAATCACCCAACTATCTGCATATTGCTAAAAGAGGATATCATAATACATAGTTTTATGCATTCTAATAAAAAAATAATTTCTTACTGTTCTTTTCCTCTCCAATCAACATTTCTTATTTCTGCCCAGATTTTTTTTAGATTATGTTCATCTTTTCCTATTCTCAAATCCTCAACACCTAAGTTTTTTTCCTTCCTTGTATTCTTTTCTTTTTACCACACACTTTGTTACAGTTTCTTTTCTTTTGCTTCAGCAAAGCCTGATTGACTGCCGTTTCTATAGTCCATACAACCACTTAGAGCTCCTGGCACATTTTATTTTCCTCAAAAGGACACGCATTTCAAAAATCTCACTATTGTGCTTTAAAGTCTGGATTCCTATTTCTTTTTATATGTACTATAGTCTACTTTTGATCTTAATTATTTGTGTCTCACTAACAAGAAAGGAAAAAATTACTTATTTAAGCTACGCAACCCTTCTACAAAAATATCTTCTTGGTACACCTCAACTTCTCATATACATTAAGCAGGTAAACTGCAAACGAGATGTTAGTCGTGCTCTCTATTCAGAGCTAACAATAAGAATAAAAGCAGGACAATACTGAAGCTAGAAGAAAAAAAGCAGCGCGTTATCATTTTATATCCAATTCTGCAATGTAAGCCTTGAGGCATGCACAGAAGTTCAGGTTTTGTACAGGAGTCAATAGTAATCAATTGTCCTACTCTACCAAGCCAAAACGCCTTAAGAACATATGACCATAAAATGAAACACTTTTCTTTCAAATCTTAAACAATATGCTTCTGTGGATTCTTTTGTAAGAAACACATCTAAATCAACTTTAGGAAAAGGGTTACCTAATTGAGAATTTTCAAAAATTGCCCCACTTTCAGTACACAAAAGCCCAAAAACTCTTCGCAGGAAACCTGTATTCGATGCACTCATCATTGCTAGAGGTATTTTCATAATGCATAATTTTTTCTTTGTTATGGAAAAAAAGATGTCAGCTAAAATGATAACAAACAAGGAGACTGCAGAATTGCAATCAGTGTATTACCTAGACAAAACATACCTAAAACTCTTCCCCGTACTTCTCCTTATCAAAGAGGGGCCAGTAAAAATCTCTCAATAAAAACCAAGTCTCCGGATATAGCTGAAAAAACCTGTACTTGCCACAATCAGAAAACTCTGGTAGTTTTGGTTAACGTGATTTGTAGCTTTCAAAGCAGCAATCACTGTTGTCAACTATCAATGAACAAGGAGTACAAAATCCAGAGACCAAGAGTAACATCTAGCCCTGCTATTAAAAACACAAGATGCTCATAACGGCTTCCTCCTCTAAAAGTAATTAAAAAAATAATAAAATCTGAGTGGGAATTCAAGGAAGGAGAAAAGCAGAGGCTAAAAAACCTTCAGCTTGAGCGTAAGTCAGAGGATAAAGCATGCAATTTGTCCTTAAAAAAATATGTTCTCCTGGTTCCCTGAGTTCCTGCTACTTCTAGACCAGAACACGCAGCAAGCAGTCTCTGCAATACAGTAGCCCAACACTACAATATGCTTAACAAATGCTGTAGAGAAAGTGAAGGGGTAGAGGGGGACCATGTCAAATACTGAATTGCACAGCGTATAAAGGAGACAATTTAGACTTGGAATTGATTCACGGGGGAAAGATAACTACTTCAGAATTTTATCTTTTATAGAAAAACAAATTCTACGGAAAAGCAGGCGTTATTAGTGTCCAGCCAACTTTGACTTAAAACACATTAAGATCACTCAGTACGTTGGAACACCAAGACAATTTTTTCAAACATCGCAAGTTTTACAAGCGCGCAACATGTAAGCAATCTTTCACAAAGCAGAGGGCAGTAGTATATCGAACACAGTTTGAAAAAACAGAACCTGCAAGGCCAGTCTACAAAAATAAATTATTTTAAAAGACCACATCTTAATTGAAAAAAATCCTAGAACATAACTTTATTGTTGGATAAATCCTCTCTCCTTTTCCTTGAAATCAATCTAAAAGAAACACTATGTAAATTGCATTTATGATAAAGAAAAGATCCACTCCTCCACACTTTGTAAGCTTTCTTTAATTCTGAAGATTCTATCATGTAAATGTAATAGCTAAACATTTTCCCCAAAAAACACTAAAACAAAAGTAAACTAAGTACTGGACCCACATCACCTCAAATTTTAGATCATAAAGACAGTTCAGAAAAAATAGCAGTAAAAATGTCAAAACTGTTAAAAACAATCAGCAAATTATAATATATATTAAAACGTAACAGCTTGGAATTACTTTTCCTTTCCAATCTGACAGGCTCAATGAATCAATATTTCCATCCAACTGCAAGACGAGTAAACTTACAATGTACTGCCAAAACCAGTCTGCCGGCCTTTTTGCGGTTCATCCCCATCCAGATAATTTTTAAAAATCGAACTGGGTCCTCAAACTATGCAACTGTTATGTACCCAAAAACATTCAAGTTCTGGCTTCTTGAATTCGATATATTGTGATGCTATAATCAATAACATAACTGGAAGACAAGGATTTGAATTTTATCTTGAAATACAAACAAAAAGTGTGTGGATGGGTATGCTTCTGACTCAGATAAGGAAATTAAGATCAGAATTCATACAAATTACATCTCTGATGAGTAAGAAAACATTTTTATAGGCTCTTGGAGCAGATGCCCTGCAAGAATATAAACCCGTGCCTCCTCTTAAACAAGACATGGGAACACTTTGGTGTGGCGGTAACATTTACAAACCTCTCCATGAAATTTCTGCCCTGCAAAGCATATGCTAACACTACTCATTCATCAGTAACTCCAGCACACAAACCACTTGTATCGCATTTTCCATCTCCACTAACCTCCCCAGTAAGAACATTTTCCCAGTTTTGCTTCTTAGCGGGTTTTTAAGATTTCTTATTAAAGTGTTTATTCAAACCCAAAATTCATATAAATATTCTAGGAAGAAGGAAAGAGGTTATGCATTATCAGATTCCAGTGCTCTTCATGAATAAGACTATCATCAGCAGAGTGCATACTGAGATGAGATGAAGTTTACATGGAAGGGCAAGAAGAAAGGTAAATGCTTTATAATGTGCTAAAATATGCCTTATTTACTTGATACAGTACACTTCCAAATTACCTTTAAACTGCATTTCAAATCATCAGGCTTAAATATACTAACTAGTTCTACAATAGGAGAAAACCAGATGAAGTAAGCCTTCTTGTGGATTAGCCATAATAAACTAATATGCTATAAAGAAGCCACCACTGAACAGGGATTATGGACAAGGGTACTAAAGAGATCCCTTCACCCACAATTACTGTATGGGAAGTCCCATCTGTAAATAAACTCTGGAATGTTTTTCTACTTAAAAGACCAGAATGCAAAGTGCTTTGCAGCTGTCAAAAGGCATGCTATTTTAGATTCTCGTAATTCACTGGTAAGTGACACCTAGTATGAAAAAAACATTCTAAAAGTCTTTTAGTCAAATCTGGACATATTGGTCTCCACAATTACTATTTGCTGCAATGTTTATAATTTAATCTTACATTGATTTTTAAAGAATTGTGTTTCATATCAACATTTCTTCTTTCAGCAAGTCAGTCATTACTCAGCAACTGAGTCACTAGGAGGGTCTTACTACCACCTCTCACCCATGCACAATTCTCATTTTACCGAAATACGTTAAAGTGCATAAAGGATTTTTCTTCAGAGTTATTTCACTTATATTTCAACTTGCATGATCAATACTCATCGCCTTAGTAATAAAGACTGGGTCTCAAAGAACCTGGTACAACTTGGGTGCCTACTGCAGAAAGCCTTGAGGCTGATTATATACAGTGCTAGAATTGCGTATTTTGAAGTTATAAACTCTAAGCACTTATCTCCGGATGGCTGACAAAAAAACACTGATAAAATTGCTTTACTTTCCTAAATAAGCAAGGTCAATTCTTAACAAACACAAAGTAAGCGGTTTAGAATTCAGATAACAGATAATGTCTAGAGGTAAATAAATTAAAAATACAATGTATTCATTTGTTTAATTATAAATAGTTCTAATACATTTTTTACTATTGTAACTTCCAACTTTCACCTTCAAGGAAAGACCATATCTGGCAGTACAGCATATTAAAAGTATAAAAAGCCAAAAATGCCAGGTAACTTTTAATAAGCACTACCATAAATATCTCCCAGATTATATCTGAAGATACTTAGGAATAAGAGAACAAGTGTCAAAGCAGGGGAAAAAAGAACAAAATTTAAACAGAGGAAATTCACTGAAATCTCTACACAGTAATTTCTTCACAGTAACTTAACATACTCTGGCTAACCACATACAGCTGACTCCACCGAGGAGAAAAACCTTATTTTTCTGAAGTGCGGTTAGTAATCACAACGGTGGCAAAAAGAAGGTTTCCAGGTCATGGTACTTGAGAGAAGGCCAGTGACTGTTTGAAAGAATTCACCTCATAGAAAAGAAAAAAAAAAAAAAAACAAACCTGTGAAACAATCACACAGTTGAAATATTACAATTAGTTTAAGGTTGGCAGGTTCCACTGGAACAAACTCTTCCTAGCTAATCTTAATATCTCCCAAGAACCTTTAATGATATCTTGAAAGAAACTAAAGAAGTGCAAACTGACTGCAAAGGGACACAAATGGAAAAACTAAGTGTGTTGTGTATCTTCAGGCAGCTCTATTTGCCTAACTAAACCTCAAGTCTTAAGCTCTGAATTGCAGTAAATACACTCTGACAGACTCTCCTGTGGAATTTAAGTCAAGTAGCTGTTTAAAACTGATTTTGCCATGGAAATTTTTGTCCGCGAGACTAGCGATCTTCCAGAAACAGAAGCAGTGCTACCAATCCAGGAAGCCTACAGCAAAAGTAAGCGAGGTACGGTGCTGAGGTCACTGCAGCTTCAGAAGCTTTTCAGCCCTTTACACGACTTCTTTCCAAAACGGTAGCAACCTGAAGATTTCTTCTGCCGAGTCTATAGGATCTCCAAATCCACATGACGAACATCAGGATTTCGTTGCTGAAATAAAATTTTAAAAAAATACATTTTTATTGAAAATATTCAAACACATTTTTGCATATGGTTACAAATAATGTATTTCTGGTACGATGCTAGCAACTAGACCCCAAATCCCCTTTTCTGGTAACGTAGGGACAATTTAAAAATGAGAAATAGCTTCAAACATTGCTTATACTGTAAGCAATTTTTTTGAAGGCTAAGTCATGTTTTTATTTGCGAATACTTTTCAACATCACAGATAAAATAGTTCTTATGCTTTATAAAGTATGAAGCAGCTCTCTTGATTTTAAGACAGCAGTTCATTTTCACATAAAACTGTTCAAACAAACTTTCTTAAAGCGATATATATGTATATGTTTAACAGATACTTTCCTGGATAATGGATAAGATTGCTGAAATAATTTCTTCTATACCATTGAAGCTATCTATAAAGACTCAAAATACTGTTTCTATTAATAAATATGCATTTTCTGATATTGTAGAAATATGTTGTTGTCATTACATGGATTGTATAATCTATGAGAGGTTTCCTGAAGCAGTGACTTTCAAAGTTAACCAGCATGTGAATCTGACTAGCATATTTAGTAAAGCATATTCAAAGCAATACAACCACTGAAATCCCTGCCTACACAAAAAAAACAGTATTCACGTTTATAAACTAATTAGTCATGATCCTACTCCTCAAAACCCATGAAGAACTGGATCTTCTGCTGCAATTAAACTCAAAAATAATATTTTGATTTTTAAACAGCACCACTCTAGGGACAGGGAATAAAAGTACAATATTTATCAAATATAATAAGCAAAGACAGACATGCTCTTGAGCAGTGTCTCCTGATGACAGGAAAAGGCACTCATGACTGGACAGTATGTCTGGCAGTCAGTACACATATAGTTCTGTATTCATGCCAGAAAAGGTAAGATTAACAGCCACAATCTAATTATAAAATGGAAACAATCCTTTGTTGCATCAACCAAAGGATATTTATATTGCAGAATGAAAAAAAAAGTAACAATAAAAGTTATGACAGGCTTACAAAAGAAGTGACACTGTACTGCTTCAACAAGAGCAAAAAATGTTAAGTAAAGCCCTCATCACACACTGATATATTTGATACAATGCTAAGTACCAGATTTTAAAAAAAATAAATTTAAATTTGCTTCTTTACAACCAAAACAGATTTCAGTCTGTAAATAAACTGACACTCTGAGAATACAGTAACAAAGACACCATCAGGTCTCATTTCGTGAAAATACTGTTCTACAGTGGTATAAAATTGAATAAAATATGTAACAGATCAAGGGCAAAGTAAGGGTTTGCAGCTGGTCAGAACTTAGCTAATGATACTATAGCAAAAAAATCTGCATTAGGATTATCAACCTCTTCCCCTCTCCCATATTTACAAACAAAAACCCCAAAATGTAGCAGCAGTGATATTGTTTAAAATGTATCACAGAATACGCACTCCCCAATAAGCAGCTGAATTTTACCTTTAGGTCCTTCTCAAGTCTGTCTACTTCAGCTCCCAGTGTGTCAATGATATTCTCGCCATGCTTAAGCATGAAGGCTTCTAATTCTTCAAGGGTTTTCACTTGTTGTATTTCCTAGGAAGAAAACAAATTTAAGAGGTTGAGGTGAAGGAAAGAAAAGAAAGGAATAACATTACAGAGGGTTTCAAGTCGGGGGAAAAAAAACTCAAACCAAACCCTTTTCAGCTTTTGCCATTTCCTTTCAAATTGTCATCTGTTCTTAGGTCTCAAAGACACAGAAGAGTAGTATCTATTCAGTGAAAACAGCGTGCTTACCATTACACCTGCACTCAATATAAACCCTTCTATCTTTAATGGATTTCCTCCTTTATTTTCCAAATAAATGCTGAGAATTTAATTCATTTTCTAGAAGTTTCTGGGGTATCCCTTGCTCAGAGCAAGGCAAAGCAGGGTACCCCTGTGTATTCTTTCCTCATTTTCATACATTCTTGCTATTCCTTTACACTGATTGCACTGAGCATCCCATTACCAACCCATCTGAAAATCCACCAGGATTACTATGAATGCTGATGCCAATACAGCTCCTCCATAATATCAAAAAAACCTCAAAGATAGTTGATAAGAACTCAGACTAGGAGATTATGAGACTGAAGGAATGAGGTCAAGGAAGACAGGATGCTCTGCTCCTCCCTCCAAAAACCCACAGACATCAGAAGCACCAAAGCAGGTATTACAGCACTGTCATGAGCTTTCCTTAGAGGTCTCACAGCAAGCTGGCCAGAAGCCATTTCCCCTGTAGTATCTCAGCCATAGTTTAGACAATACAGCTGCAGTATGTTTAGGACAAATAGGTTATTGCTAACAGAGTAATTATCAAATAGTAGTTCTTCTTGTGTATACAGCACAACATCAATTTCTTTCCCTCCTGCCCCCCATTACTCTAAACCAGAAGAGGTATAATACAATTGAGTGAGCTTAAAAGATACACCAATCACAATAACCTGTGACAATGATCATGGCAAATCTAGCAAGAAAAAGAAACGAGATTGATCTGAATTACAGCATTTCAACAAATATTTCACAACTTTAGAAAGAGTAATGTTGATAACTCCTGTTTGAATGAACTAATTATTTGAAAAACTATAGATCAAAAGGCAAGCATTAAATCTGCCCTTGACTTCAGGTGGCTGAGCCCTGCTGAAAGCAGCTATCCTTCAACAATGGTTTTATAGTTGACATGAGGTTACTCCATGAAACTACAGTGAGCTGTGTAAGAAACAGTTGCCAACCTAGAAACAATCTGGAACAACTTTCCCAACAATACTACTTGGAAGAACCAGTGGAGGTTGTACGCAAATGCCATAGGGAACAGTGGATAAAGAGCAAAAGCTAACAAAGCCTTTGAAAAGCAGCGTACTGAACAGCTGTAACAGCAAAGCAACTGAGACTTCGCAATATAAAACCAAGTAAGCTTGCAGCGCCTCAGTTGTACAAAGTTGACAGCACTCTTCCTTTCAAAAACGTATTAAATAATCCAATACAAGAACAGATCACTTAGTGCACTATATATAATATACATACATTCTTATTTTGACATTAAAGGGTGGTACGTTTTAAAAACTGGGACAACGACTAATGCTTTTAAAAATTGCAGTAATTTAAATGTAAGGCTCAGATGACTTCGAAGTCATGTTTAACGGACAGGCATAAAATGCAGACATCCGACATCTACTTTGCATTTTGAAAGGGTAGCAGAAAGAAATCTTGTAGCTACTGGTGAAAACGGGTAAGCAAGCAAAACATTTTGCCCACTTAAAACTCTCCTGGTAATTTAGACAAGTTATTCTTTACTTTATACTTCATGACTTTGCCATGTAAAATTCAGCTGAAAGCAGTTTTACATTTCTATATTGAAGAGAGGGATTAAAAAAAAGCTGCTCTGAACTACACTAAAATCAGAGACAGACACTTACTTATGGGTGATTAATTGTTAAATGCTGTCAAAATGCTAAGTCATGTAATGCAAACAATCCATATTCAAGCCTAGCCTGAATGGCAGGATCTGTAAACTGTAACACAGCATCTTCAGCGCCCAAGGTGAATGGCTCTGCCAAAACAGATGCTTATTCTCAGGTGACAGGCTTCCAGTTTTAACTGAAGATCTTGTAATTTACTTTAAAAATACTGGAATAATTATGTTCTTATCAAAATTATTTTGAACAAACCTGCATTTTCTAATAAAAAATTGAATTAAAAATCTGCCCTCCTCCTAACCAGGCCCTACACAACCCAGAAGTGGGTCTATTTTAGCAGCACGTAATATGATTCTGTGTACAGATATTTAACACACCAACACAAAGTAAAAACATCTGCAATCCTTCAAAATGAAGAAGCGGAATGTATCTCATCTACTTGGAAATCTTGGGTTTAGATATACTTGAAATTGGAAAGTAAATATCAAATGCTGGAAGTTTCAAAATCATTTTTTTTAAACATACTTGTAGCAGCAGTTCAATGTCTTGTTTTTCCAGGTAAGAACGAGTAACAACCCGTCCATCAAAGTCTACTTCTGCCTTGAATCTCACTTTGCTCATTCCCATGTCTGTGGCTTTAACATCATGAATTGCTCTGAAACACACAATTTTTAAAGAAAATGTAGAACAACATAAAACACACAACTAGCTAGTTTGACTTCTGATGTTAACAATATCACCACACTAAAATGATTGTGTAATTTTAAAAGGTTGTTGCCTTTAACTAACGTATCCTCCTTTTGTCACCATACACTTCTTCCACAGGTATCAGCTACACCAACAAGAATATCCCGCATCTATAAAGGGCTTGCTGCAATAAAAGACGCACTACAAGAAGCATCGCAGATTTAGAACTAGACTAATAGTATTTAAAAAAACAACAAAAAAACACCCACAATCCCATAATAGAAAGTGAGAACTTCCCTATTCTGAGCTAAACTTTTAAGTTCAACCTACTTGTTACTGCACAGATGTTTTTGTGTATATGCACTCAACTACTTAAAAAAATATTTAAGTACCCTCAATCCTGAGGTGAAGAAAACCAATCTTTTGCCAATTACTGAAAACACACATTGCAATTATAGAAGCATCTTTTCAAAGTTACATTTGATATAAGAAAAATTTATGGATATTGTGCTTGGAACTCATTTTTGATGGTACTGAATTATTGATCACAACTAATCATAATACCGCTGTTTATAAGTGCTGAAAACGTGTATTTAAAGGTTCCTAATAGACACTAGAACATGAATGTTGCAATATTTTTGTATTTTGGTCCTTTGAAAACTTCTGTTTTTCTACAGCACAGTTTTATTCAATAAACTCTGGTGTGTGAATACAGGTAGTAAACAAAAAGCCCTCTATTTTTCAGCAAACTTCATACCTAGACATATTGTGGTGCATTTCAACAGTGGAATAAATACAAAATAAAATCCTCTTTTTTTTTTTTCTAATTAGATTAACACAAACTTAGTTTATCTTTAAAGCTAAGTAGAATTTAAAATTGCCACAGCAGAGTAAATTTCCACATTTTTCCATCAAGGCCAGAAAGAGTGGAGATTAAAATATATGGCAGAAATCACAAAGAAGTTTCAAATTTTTGAAATGCTTTCTTCTGACATTTCCAAAGCAAAACAAGTATCTGAGGCCAACTATAAAATATCCTAAAGACTTTGGTTTTATTAACAGAAAAATGCAATCTTCACAATTTTTTAAATTCTAACACAAAATTTAGATTCTGCAATAAAGCTCACTTGACAGCAAGTACTAAACTTTCTTTCCATTCATTTTACTGAGTTGTGCAATGTCACAGCATCTCTCCGTTTAGCATGCCTTTTGTCTTAAGCAAATTTACTCTTCCCAAATAGAAGCGTTTATCATCTGAATGTTTATAAATTAGAATTAAAGTTCACAGAGGGTGCAGGAAGAAAGCAGAAGCCATATTTTGGAAGTAGCCTGCTACTGTAAACAGTCTACAAAGACCAGGAGGCAGAAATGTAAGATGAACAGTCACCAACGTTTATGGAATATTTCTTGTAATATTCAGAGTGGAGGAAGGGTAAGCTCATTAAAAACAAGAAATAGATCATGAACTAAATATAGACACACCAAAAATACATCTTGGTAAACATTTAAGGAGATTAGAAGAACTATCAGCTTACTGGTAGCAATAAAGAATTTCCCGCTCCAATCAAATTTACACAGCTATTCTGTGGGAAGCTACCAAATCCAAACAGGATTAACTGCAGTAACCTAACTGGCATCAAACTACCTCCTCACACACGAGGGTATTTAAGATAATGGATATGCTTCAATGAGGGTTATTGAAGGGAATTTGAATCCATGCGATTCAAAACTGTTGAAGATATATCAAGTGCCTATCACAGCTAAGCAAGCAGATAACAAGAGATATTCGAGATTCTCATTAAGCAGTAACTTGATAACAAAATTCAGTGGAATGTAAATGAAAAAAGTCTACCTTACTGCTTATAATCTGTCCAAGAAAGATAAGACAGTGAGTCAGGAGGAGAAAAATCACTAATAATTCAAAAATACTAATGTGCATGCTAAAACTTAAGCTACGAAGCTTGCTTGTGGAAGCTTCTGGATGGCTAGTAGACATCATCAACTCAAACTAGGGAAAAGAGCAAGTTTCACATTAAATAAAAATTTGTCAGAGGACATCAAGTCCTTTTTTTTCCCCCCCTCCAATCCAGATTGACAGATTTTCCAGCAAAACAGCAGCACAATTACCCAATAGCTATTACAATGAAGTAAAGATTTAAGACGAAACTGTCACTAAGAATAGTTTATGCTTAGGGATCCATGATTACATTCCATACGAACAGAGTCAGGACAGTCTGTACCACAGCATACATTTTATTTCACAGTTCTGAAAGCCTAATCTCCTACGCTTCAGTTAAGCTGAACACAAGAAAGATTTAGGCACCAAAAGTGTGAATTAGAGTTAAGAATGGAATACTTGTGTACCAAAAAATAAAATAAATTAATTTCCAGCCGAGAACAACTCTGAAAGCCCATTCTGGATCACAAATGAAATAAGGGCTACAACAAGAAATTACCAAGCAAAATTAAAAGAAAGGGGAAATAAATAGCCATGAGCCTGAAAAAGAAATTATGAAGTCCAGCAAAGGGATAGGAGAAGTATAAAAAAAGGCATGTCTGCGATATAAACCAAGATTTTTTTAAGTATAGCAGAAACAAAAGATAACCTGGAAACAAGCCTGCTACTAGATGGAAATGGTAAGATTGTTACTAATGACACAGAATAGGCAGAAACATGCAATAAGCATTGTCGTCTTGATCTAAAAAAGCAAAAATGTATTAGTGCAACAAAGCATTTCTCTATTAGCAGCAAAGAAACACACCATATATTTAAAAGAAAAAAAAAATGCTTCTAATTCAGCAGGTTCCATAACCTGCATTCAAGACTAAAAGAACCACGAATAACTGTGAAGGCCAATTAATTTTTCATCCTGCAATACTAATGAGAATTAAAAAAAGAGAAGATTAATAACACTGTGCCAAAATTTAAGAATGGCAAATGAGGCAATCCATTTAACTGAAGACAATGTTACCTGACAACCCAAGGAAAAATAGTGAAAAAGGTGAAAAAAAGAATACACTAAGAGTGTTAAATTCCCATCATTAAGGTTTTAGGGAATGCAGATCTTGTCAAACAACCCTGTAAAAAAAACCCACCAAGATTTAGCTGGAAAAAAGATCAACAACAGAGAGATCATTTATTTTAGTAGTACAGCAGTTAATATTGCCTGATAAATCAAATGCTTGACAATTAGCAGCAGAACATGACATTCAGGCAAGCTACTGCTGGAATAGTAAGTTATAAGTGGTGGTGGAGGTGATGAGAGGGAAATATCAGAACCTCTGGATCCTTTGGTCAGTTTGGATTTAACATACCTTCTGATAAATACTAAATGATTCCCTAATATATTTCCTTTGTATTTAGCAGAACACATCTGAAAACAATCATCTGAAAAGGCAAATCCTGCCTGAAATATCAAGGGAGAACTGTTCTGGGAAGCAGCAACTGCAAAAAGGATGGCATTGAGAACTCAGGTACAGTTTGGTAACTGAAGACCCTGAAAGGTTAAAAGAAAAAGAGCAAATATTAATCACACCTGTAGAAGCAGAAGACTACTCAGGTGTTTTTTCTTTAAGATTTCGTATCAGTAGGAAAAAATATAAGAGTAGGACATACTACTACACAACTCCAATTAAGAACATTAGAGAGTTTGAACATTCAAGAAAAAGCTTAAAATCTTACAAGCCCAAAGCTATGTTGATGAAAATGTACAAGTAACCTTTTGAAAATATAATTGATGCTAAAATGACTTCCTCATTTCACAGGAAAAAGTTGAAAACAAACCAACCAAAAAACCTAACTAACCAAAGGTACAAATAAGAAAAAAAACCAAGAGTATCTTTTTCCCCAAATTATGCCTAGTTACAAGCAAGGGTAATATACATTTACATCTCAGAGAATTCTAAGATCAAGACCAGGTGTCTTGTTAGAAGATGTAAGTTAACCAAGCTCAAGATATTAGGCTTGTTACAAGAACTTCATCACAGACAAACTGTGCACTAAAAGAAATCAAAGATGATAATGTAATGTACCCAAGAAAGAGATCACTCGAAAGCGCATACAGAAAGTCCTGCAAACAGTGTTATGAGAAGTACCTAAATGTGTTTCAGCTTCTAACCTTAAGAGAAACACGCACTTACCAAGTCTTCACTTTTTTATTCTTCATTTTAAAATTAAGCTACATGTTTTAAAAAAACGTCTACAGCAAGAAGGAGATCAACTAAGTCTGCGCTGTTGAGAAGTTACAGCCATCTACAAAATGGAATATAATATAAAATGGTGCTTAGGATAGGAGAAGTCTTATGATTCCAGCCCGAGACAAGCAAAAGCCACCTGTGTACTTTGGATAAAAGAACTACAGAAGTCATATACAAATCACCATGTGAACTCACCTACTCTAACACAGCACTGTTGACACATGCTCCACCATTCAGACTAATGCAGGGCCACAACAAATACTTCAACAGAGTTTAGTTACTGACATGTGAAAATTCTAACACAATCCTATTCCAAAACAGGAATTTTTTTTAGCTTCTGGAATGAAAGGCACATCACTCAGATCTGTTGTTTGCAACTGAGATGATGCAGTACTTAGTTAACACCAGAATACTTGAAAGAAACTAATGGGCTTGTTTTTTTTCTTCCAGAGCTCAGTAATGACTATGAATAAAAAAGCACTATAATATTCCAGCCAATTTACACAGAAATATATTCCTGAATAAAGATTAAGATGAAAACAAAGAGGGATTTGCTTCTAAATCAAGGTTAATAGGGTTAAAGTAAGCTAAAACAGCTCCTTAAAAAGCATTTAAACAAGATTTCAGAATTACAATGAACTATAAGTTTATTTCACTGCAAATTGCAGATTTCCAAAGAAAGAAAAATTAGCATTGAGTTCATTCTGTAAGCATCTCGCATGCAGAATCTATTACATCATAATACTACTGCAGCACTTCACTGCCAACTGCTACAGAACTCCAGACACTGAATATTAACAGTAACAGAATTTAAATATCTAAGTGCTAATAAACTATAAAAGCAACATAACAGTATCATTTAAATGCTTGCATTTCATGCATTTGAAAATAGTTTTAAGTTTGTGATGGCTTTCTCATTAAGTCATTGTCAATTCCTGTAATTAATATAACTGTTAGAACATATTAGCAATTTTATTTCAGCTCTGGAACATCTGAGAGGTACAAGTATTCACTTATTGAGCTTTTTAGCATAGAAATAGAAGTTAGTAATAATTCAGATTCTAAAATCTCAGTACAGAAAAATCCACCCTAAAAATAATCAATCTCTCAGATTTCTCTCATTTAAAGCGCGTGAACTATTTTTTTCCAAATATTATTTTCCTGCTTGCTGTTGTTCTTAGTAGAGCTTGAGCTGTAAAGATTCTTACCTCACTACAGGATCACTTTCCAGTAACTCGGTGAGTCGCTGCAGTTGTTCAGGTTGAATGGATCGTCCCAGCAGGGCTTCAGTGTTAGTGTATATTAGAAAGGCTGACACAGATCCTAACAAAGTTCCAACACCTAGAGACCCCACACTGTCGTAATAAGGGTTTCCTAAACAAGACATGTCAAATTAGTTTCACAGAGCATTTCTAAACCATAGCAGATAATTCAGATTTCACACCGAAAGGAGCACATAGTTCGGGGGGGCTGGGCGGTGGTGGAGGGGTGGGGTTGGTTTTTGCTTTCTGGTGGGATTTTTTGTTTGGTTTGGTTTTTTTGGTTTGTTTGTGGTCTTTTAACACACTGGCAATTCTTTCCTACTGCAGAACAAAACAAAGCTGGAAGAATACAAGTTATCTTAAGATAAAGTCTCAAGTCCCTCCTGTCCCTCAGCCACTCTCACTGGACTAGCAAATGAGTAAACTCTTGTCTGCTATTTGGGTTTCTGTGTATAGATTTACCTTTATTAATAGAAAATTATATAAACTTAAACACAGGTAGTGGCACAAACATCTGTGTTCTTTTATCAGTAACTCAAAAACTTGCGCAAGTATTAACCATTTCTGGAACACAGTATCTTAGATAGTAAGTTTTAAACGTGTATTCACTCATTCAGATTTGCAGAAACAGTACAATTAAAATTTAAATAAATTTTATGAAGGAACCTAGAGATGGAATAAAAACCCAACTTCTATATAAAAAATGAAACTTGCAATTAACTCATTAGAAGCCACAAAGGAACAAAATTACCATATTTATTTTTTTAAAACAATTTAAAAGTCAAAGCCAATACTTAAAAAGGGACAAGTAAATAATCATACCTCTTTAGAAAACCTAACTGTGCAGCAGAGACAGACTTTGAATCAGTCGCCGTACAGATCATCCTAACTGCATGAGATAAGTTTGTTGTACTGTTCAGGAGCAGCTATTGTAATCTGAAGATAACACTAATACCACTACGTATCAAAAAGAAGGAAAGAACTGCTTCCTTAAATCCTCCCCACACGCACAGGAAGCTGCACACCACTGAATAAGGAAGCTCCAATTATGTAATCCCACCATGGACCAAAGTGATTTACACAACTGACTACAACAAACACACCTTTAGCAAAAAAATACCCCAGCTTGTATGATAAAATAGCTCGAAAGGAAGTTAGATCCATCTGTGTATACTCTTTCAAGTCTAACCCCATCAATAAGCCATATAAGGAAACCCAAACTTTTTTTATTTTAAATATTTTCAACTCGAACTACTAGAAATCCGATCGGAGAACAGTGTAAACCTCCAGAAGCTTACACAATACAAGTATCAGGAAAAGAGTAGAGATGTATTTAAGTCAACCAATATAAACTAAATGCTCTGTGTTCACATCATGCATGGGAACTCGCATCCTGCTTGCCTCAGTTTCAGGCAGAATTTTACCTGTTAAAGAAGTCAGACCCATACAGGTAGCAGCTACGGCCACACTCAGAACTGCTGCAGCATCCTCCAGTAACACCACATTTGTACTAGGATCACGACTCTGCACGACTGCGTATACAACAACAACAAAAAAAATTACATTGCTTTGGAAAGAGTAGCTTTACTACATTATGCACAGTACTTAAACTATACTAACACCAGCAACTTTAGAGAAAAGTTTCCATAAGTATATTGGTGTAAACTGAATTTTTGCATAGGCACACACTTCTGAAAGCATTCGTAATACACAGAACAAGCCTTGAGCCAATTATGAAAGCTTCTCCAAAATGTCCGAAAAATGTAAAGGGGCACTTATCCTGAAAAATGCAAGTAGTTTAATAAAAGTATCTAAGTAGCATTCTTAAATCAACAGGTTTTCACCTAATTTGTGAAATGCATTTTTTACTAGAAAACAGATCAATAAAGCAAGGGGGAAGGGAAAGGTAAAACAAACAAAATTGTTTTATCATTACGCAAATACCAGTAAATAGATCCTGTTTTAAATAACCACATACCTTACTGCTATAACGACACATACCATATTGATAAAATGACAGACCCTTGGCTCGAGCACTCCTGCGAATTTCATTTATAGCAACAAGAAGGGTAGCTGAAACAACACCAAAGTAGTTGCTGAAAATGGTTAGAGGCAAAAACACTTGTTTCCATATGGAAAAGAGGGAACTTTTCTTTACATCATAGCAACAGATCATCAAGAAAGCTCCAATTATTGATACCGTGAATAATGACAAAGCATGTTACCTTCTTTTCTACATGCGTGACTCCCATACATATCAGAACAGTTATATTCACTGATAGTTTAATACCAAAAAGACATTGTATATATACTTTCCAAATGATGTGTTCAACTTATTATTATAAAGACAGTATATAAGAAAAAGTTTTCCCACTTTTTGTTTCTTTACAACACAAGTATTTGCAACAGAGCTCAAAACTTTACTGTGTAAGCAAGGACTAACTATTACTGTAATTACTCACATTGACCCTGAGAGATTACAAATACTTAAACAGAAGTATTTCTTGAAACTGCGTACCTCCTTCAGATACCAATGACCCTGCTAAAATGCAGTATGCCTGTATGGAAAAAAAAAAGTCTAAATTATTATGTTACATGTATATTTGTACAGATCTCTTCAGCATAGGCTATCCAAACACAGCATTCCAGAACCCCATTACCCACTGTGCTGTGTAGCCGTCCCTAAACAGACGGCAACAGACACTATTTGAAATGTGCAATATTGCAAAATAGGAAAGGAGGACATCTTGGGAGGCGTGAAGGGAAGATGCGGGGTTTTAAGAACAGCTCATTTTGCTATAAGATCAGTTATAGTTTAACATTATTTTTTTTCTTAAAACACATTCTCATTAAGGATGGTTTGAGTTAATTGTGTTGGGATTCAAACTGGCTCAGGAAGTGAATTTCAGACTGTGCCATTACTTTCTATTAAGACACAAACATTAGATACAATATCAAACCAGATTAGCTTACCCAGAGGAGAGATTCTATAGGATGAGGGTGGAGTAAACCTATGATCCCATGATACCAAGAAAGTCCTGCACCCATCATGAAAATGCCCACCCCACTAATCAGGGAGGCAATATAGCGCATGTTTGTGAAACCATACCTAGATGAAAACAAAGAAAGTGATTTAGGAAAATGAGATTCTGTATCTCTGAGAATATGTCTACAAGTTTTTTCCCCATTAATTTTTACGTGTCCTAAATTGTCATCACACGACTGGGTATCTATTTAAGACAGCTACAAAATCCAACCTAATCCAAGGACAAAAAAGCCACCTGGAAAATGATATCCAGAACACACAAGGACATCAAGCATAGACATGTTTCTAATTCATTTTTACACAAGCTATTATCATAGCTGTATTAGCTCTTGCGCAGAGACTGAGGATTTTGCTACTGAAAAAAACAGAGAACACGCATGTCACTTTTACACTTCATCGAAATGATACTTCTAAATGAAACCCCTAGCCTTCTAGTCAGCCAGTCTACATATTTCATAATGCTAATTCAAAGAGAATAAAATTGGTGACATCTTTAAGTAGTCCAGCCAGCTGCAAACACTCAACACTTGCAGCTTCTAAGAGCAATGGGAAGAGCTAAAGCAATATTAAAAGTGTACCTCTATTCCTTTATTTATTAACTTCTACTACAAACAGTACATTTCTTTAGCAACATTTAAAAACTACAGTACAAAAAACTATATTGAGGAAGAAGAGAAAAAAGTGAGAGGGGAAGGAGATAAATTTGTCTAAATATTCATTGTAAGATTAAAACGTTCAAGTTACCCAATGCTCTTAATGAAGAAAAGCTTAACTAATTCTGTAAATTAGATGTATTTTGAACTAGTGCTTTAAAGTACAAATGACTTGCCCAAACACATGAAGTGTAAAGCAGATCAACACCAAGAAAATATCACAGAAAACATAGCTTCTAACTTTCATGAACTTGTAAGAACGTATCAATAATATCCCTGTTACTCAGATAAAAACAAAGAGCAGTTTAAGTCAAACATCTACTTATGATACAAGTAGCTGCCTTGCAGAAAAGCACTTTGTTGAAAATAGGAAAAGGACAGTATTTTTTTATTTAAAAAAAAAAATCTTGTCATTCACATGAACAGTGTTTAAAAACAAAGTAAATGTATCTATCTATTGGAAGAGGTAGAAGAGCCCAGAATAACTTAAAGAAATAACGCGAATTAAAAATAATACACATCAAAAAGCATACCACTAAAAAAAACCCATGAAACGTAGCGTGCATCAAGCCACTGAAGCTAAAACTCCTGCAGTTTGGAAATAATACCTTTTCTTATTTTACCTATTGTAAAATCAAAAACAACGCACTTCAGAAATAACATGAAACAGCAGATTAAAAAGAACAAGGTGACACATAAGCACAAGAACTGATCTTACTCCTATATATAATTATCAAAATCATTATTTACTCAAAAAGCTTACGGATGACTAGGGTCAGGCGTCCTTGCAGACTGACTGATGCCCAACGCTAGCAACGCCTATTTAGGACAAAAGGAAAAAAATTTTGTTAAAAATGAAATTTAAAAATTTAGAAACATTCTATATCAACTGAACTTGAAAGATAAAGACAGATGCAATTTGCTGATCTGCACATCTGCTTTGTTACTGATATTTTATTAGAGCTGGAATATAATCTTCAAAATCTGCCATCTAAATCTACCACCCCAAAAAATGTTAATTATACCCACATATATAAGGTATATAGGTAATTATAGTGTGTGTGTGTATATATATATATATAATTACTGTTAACTATAATTTGAGAATTGCAACCAAAAGTGAACATTACGTGGAATCACAAGTGTTGTTGCTCTGCTTCAATGTGAAGGAACAAAGTTGTTCAGGGAACAAAGTTATTTAAATAAATCTCTCTTGAAAAGAAATTATACAGACACTATGGTGATGGCATACTACATTTACAGCAACAATTTTACACCGCAGCTTCTTTCAGTAGTGAACTTTGTATTCTCCAGACTAAAGAAAAAAATATTTTAAAGGAAGAACTAAAAACCTGTTGCTATCTAAATGGCCTATCTGGGATATATTTAATCAGGCATGTATTAAACTATTGATGTAGTAAGTTAGAAATCTAGACCTTAATTTTGCAAAAGCATGTGCTTTGCTTCAGGACTATGAATTACTGAAACACAACAACAAGTATTAAAATTCAGACACTTTAGTCTCTAGCAAACTGCTTTGAGGCAGCTGTGTTTTCCCCAAAACTACATACTAAATATTTGAGAAAAAACACACATTTCCAGCGGAACATTTAACTTTCACATTTAAAAATCAGAATAGCTCTTCCACATTTAAGTGGTAGATAATACCCGTGTCAAACTTGGCTCACCTATGAATTGACACACTTGGCCAACTGAAAAATCACACACAAAGAAATTTATGGGGAGGCAGCCTTAAAGTATTATCCATTGAGTTAGTGGAACCCTGTCTTCACTTTACAGCTGGAACAGCTGAAAGATTGTGTAAAACCATTTACAGAAAAATAACAAAAAAAATAATATGAGTCCTCAACTCAGTTCTTTCTGGATAGAGAAGCATACTAGGTACAACTGAAGCAAAAAGGCAGCCAAAATTATGTTAAAATGCTTTTTAAGGTGTTAAGTCTGCTCTAAGGTTCCATGCATTCCTCAAATTTGGAGGAGCACAACTGTTGCATTTTATGAGTCACAAGCTATCCAAGGACTCCTCTTGCTTGGGCTGCAGAAAGGTTTCAGCCACTTATCTGTAAGTACTTTCTTTGTTTCCAAAGCCTTGCTATATCAAAAACTGCAACAAGAAAGATTCTTTCTACACTGGGAGAAGGGGAAATATAAAGGTCTCGTAATGTATGCCTCAAGCACAATAAAGAAAACAGTGGAAAAAACCCATCAGTTTTGTCCCTGCACACTAATATTGCGTGCCCAGGTCTGAGTCTGCCCCACCACCTATCACAATAAATGTGCCAGGCGTGCTGTGTGCGACTTATTTCCTAATGTTTGTGTATTTGACTAATATTATGACCCATGTAACCTTTTTTGGTGCACTTTCATCATGATAGTTATGGCGAAAACAAATTGCAAATGAAGCACGGAATAATCAATTATATGAAAAAACAATAGTTTAGAAAAGAAGAACAGAAGTAATTGGTGCAGACAGTTTGAAATAATGTAGATGTATTACAAATAGTATTATATTAGCAGAAATAATAGTCCAAACAGCATTCAAATAGATTTTACTTATAATTACAGGAGACTCTTTCTACATTCCTTCTGCATTTAAGGTTTCTAGACCAGGTCATTTATTTTACTGTTAGCTTATAAACCCTCCATCAAATTACTGGCATCAATATAAAAAGACGACCAGGTATATAAACCTGTTGAAACCACTAGTTTGGCAAGTAAATTTGCAACAGAGTAACAACAGCTTTGCACTCAGATTGGGGAAGAGCAGAAAGAGCTCTGGGCTTAGCAATATTTCTAAAGAAACATGAAGTTCTGACAAAATATGCCTTCATCTGCCTTACTATTTGGTAAAAATTGTATATAATGAGAACATTAGTTTGTAAGGGAGAATCACTTTCGTCTCTGGGAAGCTAAAAAATATACAAGCATACTGCGCACACACAGAGAAGATTACATCTTCCTCCCACTGCATGCACACAGAGCTCGTGACGCTCTGGGCAGGCTTTGTAATCTGAGTGACTGAAACCAGAAATTATTTAATAATAAGTAAAACACAAAAACACCCTCTCCCAGATGAAACTGTTTATTTAAAAAACATCTTTAAGACTGTTTTGCCTCAAAACTATTTAAACGGTCATTAAATGAACTACTAGCTTTTTTCCTCCTAGAATATATTACTATTAATTCTAGGAAGCATGTAAACCATACTAAACAGTACAAAAGTGATAACTGGTATGGAACAGGAAGCCCACTGTAAATACACAGCACAGCAGCACCTGAAAGTCATTTTTAGTAAGAGTTGCAGCTAATAAACTTGGAATTTCTAGGCTTCTCTACAACACCGATGTTATCCATGAGCAAACTTTGTAAAGAAAAAGTATTTTGCCATGTGTTCTAGTCCTCCTAAATAAAATAACTGTTTTCATGTCTCTGGTGTTTACTGTTTAGACAGTATAGGCAAACTAAGGAACACTAGTAGATTGAATTATTGTTTTCAAGTGCAATACAACTACCCTAAGTATCTGGTTTTATTCCTGAAAAATTATTGCAAGTGCTAACTTAAGCAGAATGGAAAAAATACTCACCTGGTTGCATGTGTCCGCTAAAGAATGTATGGCTTCTGAAAACATACTTGCAGAACCCGTGTAAACCCAAGCAAGTAGCTTAAAGAAAAAATTCAACCCATTTCTGAAAACAAAGAGAAGAAATAGGCTAAAGAACAACAGAAAATTTGGTCTTTAATAATTTCAGCAAAACCACAAGTGCTGTATAATCATGCATTACCTGCCAGCAAGTGGTGAAATCAAATATCAGTTCATTAGAGACCTGTACAGGCAGACGAGGCATACACATTTTCCGCACGGTTACTGTTAAAAGCCCTTTCAGCTACACTTGACATGTAAAGACATACAATTTATTTTTCCAAAACTGTCAACTTCTAAGCAGTCCTGCATAAGTTACACTTCCTGAAAACTACCATTACATTCACTACTAAGGACAATTAATTGCCTACCAGTGGGAGAATGCAAGCCTTAACAATTTCCTTTCTCTCCCTTCAATCCTTTGCCTCCTATACGTCCCTTTCTAATACTGGAGTGCAAGGTTCCCCACTTCAATATCAGCTTGGGCAATTCCCAGTAGGATACAAACATAAGGCGACAGACAAGAAGATAAGGCTGCCATTAGATCACGCTGTAAAAATTACCTATAGAAGTTTTCCATTAAGATGTCCAGCGTGACCTGTCAAGTCTTTTTTAGGTTATGAGCTCACTGGAGTAAGCATTGTGTTACGTTGTACAGAGCACGATAATATCAGAGCCTGCATTCTCACTTCAAGCATTCACTACCAGAATCAGTAGGTTAATTGTTAGAATCGTATTACAAAGAAAACCAGACTTGAGGATTATAACATTCTCCTCTATCTTTTTTTTAATGTATTTTTAATATATTTGAGTTTAGCTGGTAATTTTTAAAAGTATTAAAATGAAATTAAGTGTTACAAATAAGTATTAACAATATCTTGTAGTTGCATTTTTGAACAACCAAGTGCCAAGAAATTATATTTAAGTTAGAGGAAGCACAAGTCCAGCCCCTTGCCATACACCAAATTATACAGTTGATTAAGTAACATTCATTTCTAAGGTCTTCCTTAAAGAATTTCTCTGACAGTACATCCACTTCTTCAAGTAAGAGGTAGCACTGTTTTCTATACCTCCTTCCATCCACGGACCTGAACATGCTTTACAGTTTTTAATTTAGTCTCATTATCTCGCGAGATGGTGAAGCATCACCATAATTTATAGGTGGGAAGTAAAAAATGCATAAGTTAGTGGATAACCCAAGAAGAAAGGAAGGCTGTTGTAACACTAAACCATAATTTAAACTCCCTGTGTTAATTACAAGTTCCTCCAACTCACAGCATAGTGCATCTTTAGCATAGAAAGAAAATGAAATAAATTACAGTGGGATTCATGAGAACAGTCTCTTGACTTTTGTATTGCTCTTCTCAGTGTTGTATTAATGGAGTTGACAGCTTATCTGAAGGTACAGTTCAGTTGTGTGGCCCCCACCTGTTCAGATGACACAATAGGCACTCAGCTGATATTTTATTTCACCCCTACAAATTCCGAATTTGTGGGGGATTTGACATGCTAGAAAGCTAAGAAGAAACCACACTAAGATTTTCAAGGTCCAGCAAAATCAATCTGTTAACGATGTGCAGTAAGTTGGAGACATAGGATAGAAAGATGAAGAGTGCTACACGGGAAATAATTACAAAAAAACTCGTGAGTCTAGAGAACCATCAAGGCTACCTCCTGTTTCCTGTCTAACTGGATATTCCCATCAGTGTAAGACAATAGAAAAAAGTCAGTTGGGGGCTGGGGCAGGGGGAAGGTCAGGTTTTCACTGCAAGTAAATTGTGTATTGCTTTAAAAAACAAATTCACCACTACATTTGAAAATAATAAGCCTTATGAAAGCCTAAATTCTGTTGAAGAAATACGAAAAGGATTTTAAATAGCAGAGGGAGAATAATCCAAAACCAGCAGATTCTGAGAAGGCAGTAAAAATACTCTGAATCAGTTTCAAACAAAGTTATCTTTTACATCAGTGACCACCAGTTCAGAAAGTATTTTCTCTATTAATGAACTGCCTGATTTAGCAACCTCATTTCTATCTGCATGAACCTGAAAGAGTAGGAAAGCTAAGTAAAGTCTGAAAAAGACTTACTGTCATGATTTGGACATCATGCCAAGAAATAACAAGAAAAAAAAAACACACTCCCAAACCATGATTTATCAGGTACAATTCTTTTGCTTATTAAACCTACTACCTATACAGCATTTTCTAATAAGCCTCTCTTCTGCACCTAGAAAACAAGCAGTTTCATTCAACACAACTGTTTAGAACTGTATTCCAAAGTCCACATAGGAGGCATACATTCACCAACAAAGGAAGGGGGGAAGCGTTGAAACAGATGCACACCATCCTTGCTGTCAGAATTCTTGTCAATTTTAGTATAAAGTCTAAATTTAATTGGTAACTTTAAGATGTACTGATACATGAAAAGAATCAGTCTTTCTTTGGAAAAAAAAACCAAAACCTAAACCAAATAAAAAAGTACACAAATGCAAAAGTAGATCAAAATCAGTTATTCAAATCAAGGTTCCTAACTTAACAATTTAAATTAGAATTAAAACAAATTCAAATACATCTATCCTGACTGAACTGAAAACTTGAAAAAATTAAGGGGCATTAATACCTGCTTTTACATGTTTATCATTCCAAATTTGTTTCAAAGGTAACGACCTCAAAACCCCAAGACGTATACGGGGAACGGGAATTACAGAGAATTGAGAAATACGTATGGCAAATTGTACCACCATGTGACTGCCCACTTTTTATACTCTACCTTACAGCATAAGATCTAGAAGATCTAGATAAGTCTAGAAGAACTTGGTCTGATTTACACAACCATCCCTGTCTACCTACATAAAGTATTTAGGCTTTTTAACAACAATAAAAAAAAATGCCAATTTAAAAAATTCAAACCAAAAATATTCAGATCCATTATGAATCAAGGGGAAAAAAAATAAAATCTATTTAGGCTCTAGATTTGAGAGCTAAACACATTTCATCACGTCTATTTCCAAAGAAGCAGTAACACTGCCAACATCCTTGACCACTAGTATTTTTAAAACAATAATATACTGTGCAAACTTTGTATTGTTTAAAAGGTAAAGCATTAGCATGACAATGAAATCACTTCAACAATGCCAGACTCTGGAGAATGTTTTGCTAATAACAGACCATTCCCTTTCTGATAAAAAACATTGCCTTCCTGTATTTCTCTAACAGAGCTTCAAAGTTTTTCCTCACAGACAGAACAAGGTAGCACAGCTGGTCTATACCCTCACACATGGATCCGTAGAGAAGAACTTTGCTCTTGACTGAACCACGTTTCATCCTCACTGGGGAAGCCTGAAGTTTGTGAAAAGCCCACCAAAACATTCCAACTGGAGAAATTAAGACAGATTGGGCTTTCTTGACCCAAAACTAGAAGCCATTAAAAATCATGCTGATGTCAAGAAGATCAGGGCCGTGAACAAAGAAGAACCGATGGTGGCCTTGACTTAAATCTCTGAAAAGTCATCAGGTAATTTGAGGGCCACAAGAGATCCTTTAACTTCTAAACAATCTCCACAAAAAGATGATTGAGCAATACAACAGGCTCTAAAAACTGCTGCTGGCCTGGCTGCCAGGCATTCACCTATAAAAGTGCCCAATCATCCAAAAGGCATTTGTGAAGTGAACAGAGTGCAATGTTCGTAGCAATGCCCTATTTACAAAGGACAAGGAAAGATCTATTTTCTGTAGATCATTGTAAGAGAGTGAAGGAGGTAGAAGTGACCATACAACAGCCCCGCCCCCGCCCCCCCCCCCCTTTTTTTTTTCTCTCATTGGAAACATCCATACTAGCAGTTCTTAAGTTTTTAACTTGGAAAGCTCTGAATAATTAATAATAGAACACTCAATAAAGAGGAAGGTTTTCAGTCAAAAGAGCTTTGTGGTTTTTTTCACCAAAGCAAAAAGCATATAGTTTTGTAGGAAAACTCACAGAGTTATTTCGTGCTCAAAATGTTCATTCTTGTGCCAAAAACTCCTTTTTTTTCCTGTTTCTATTTTGCTCCCTTATATTGATAGTGTCTTAGCAAATAAAATCCTTTTATAAAATCAAATTTATTTTAAAAATTCACAAGTTTTATGTGAATATATATTCACAGTTTTATGGCAAGTAAATTTTAGCTATCATTTCCTGAGAGAAACTTAACACAATTCTGTGTATTTCATGCCAGATAGTCTGTGATCATTCACTTTAAATCAGGATCATTACCTTAGTTTTGTTTCATTCAAACTTGCAAGATATGTGAAAGCCAAAAACCTCCTAAAATATCCTTATATCAGTTAGAGAGAAAGAGAGTTGAATAGCAGCAGAAACAGAAAAGTGAATTATTTTCTGTTGGTTATATGGAAGATTGTTTAAAATATATGAAAACCTCCCTCTCAAGAAGGAGCAAGACAAAAAAAAAGGACAGCCTTAAATGCCTGCCTCTCCATGTCCTTTAAAATTTTAGTTTTTACTTTAATAAACTGTTTAGTCTGATCAATTTCAAAAAATTTGCTTTTCTTTGATCAGAGATATATTCTCTCCCTGATCTCTATATACTGACGAATGTGTTTACCTAAACTCTCCCATCAACAATGAATAAACAAATCTATTAACTTCAATTACAGAGACACAGGTTATCTTTAGCTTGAATACACAGACTGTTCTCATTTCCAGGATAATAAAAATAAATTGTTCTATACTTGCATAAACAAAACATTCATTTTTTTAAACTTACATGCAAATAGCTACCATCACCACCTTCCCTGGTCCCTTGAAAAACATAGCTGCTGCACTGGACCGTGGCTACATAAAGAAATAAGAGATTATTTGGTTATTTTATTTTAATATTGACCTCATGAAGTACCTACCACACAAATTATTAAATAAAAGCTTTGCATTGCCCTGTATTGCAAAAGCGAAGCTACAGTCCTCGAAGCCCACTAATTTACTACCAAATGCTCACCCAAACTGCAGTTGGGTCTCACTCATATTTGTACAAATGGACGGCTATGAAAAGGATAAACAGCCAACAAAGCCTCCACCAGGGGCCACTGCAACCACAAGGACAGGAGCCAGCTGTGCAGCAAAAAGATTAAGAAATCATTCTACCATAGCAGAGCACCTGGATCTAGGGAATGGGTCTGCTTAAGCAAAGAGGAATGGCCAGCAGGGCATAGAGCAAAGTGTTAATGTTCTGGGTTGGCATTTTTTTTCCTTAAGAAACATATTTCATTCCTTTCCATTAACAATGTATTTACTATACATGTTTATAGGCTATGGATGAAGTCACAAATACAGCTGCAATTTTGTTAGTAAGAAGGTAATTGACAAAAAAAAAAAAAAAAAAACAAACCCCTTACTGGTGGATTACAATGCCACAGTAGGAACCCATTTAAACTGGCATTGTTACATTTACCACTGCATTACAATCAGAGATAGATGTGGTACATCACAGTGCAAAAAAAATCTTCCATTAGTATTCAGTTAGTTAAGCTTATGCAACCATTTCACAACTTCTTCCTTCAAAAGATGCCATAGTACATCTCATGGCATTCTTCTAGACAAAAACTTTAAGATATCTCTTACCTTAGTATTTCCAAAGAACTCCCTGTATTCCCTCAACAGCCTTTGGTTTCTAAATAGATCTGCAATACAAAATTGTCATCGTGAGTCATAGAATCATTTAGGTTGGAAGGGACCTTTTTGATCATCAAGTCCAACCATCAACCTAACACTGCCAAAACCGCCACTAAACCACGTCCCTAAGCACTGCGTCTGCCCGTCTCTTAAATACCTCTTACTAGTAACCAGTAGTTTCAGGAATTGGAAGTCGTCTTATGCAGCAGCCAACTTCTAGTAAGAGCTACATGGTCTATCTTTCTTTGTGGAAAAACTCCTCTCCTGGTATCGTTAAACATATATTGTTATACACTCATGCAAACGTCAAACACAATCTGTTAGGATCCTATACATCATTGCCATTTCTACCAATAAAGGATGATACACAGAGGGAATAACTCAAAACACATAGCACCAAATCCAGGCATCCTACTGCCCCCCTCCCGCCTCTTAACCACAAAGGAAAAGGGGGAAGGATGTTTCAAAGCAAGTCTCTTAATATCAGTATTCTTCCATCCACTAACGATGTTCAGTAACTTCAAAAGAAACATTGGTATACTACAGTATATAGAAGCTGTAGTGCTAGATTCTCCCCTACAAAGTTAAACAAAATACATTGTACACAATAATTTAAATAGATTAAAACACCCAGTGGAGTACAAGGATAGTCTGTAAGAGAAGGGAGTCACCACTTCAAGTATACAATATTTCAGTACGCGATTATGACTTTGCATTTTTTTAATCTAATTTTTTGTATTACATCCAAGAACTATTTTGCTGGTCACTAAATATTTTGAAGCTACTGACTGCACTCTCAGTACAAACAGGCAGAAGTGCCTGCAGCTCTAGCCTTTTTACCAGGAGGGTGTTCCAGTGGCACAACCATTTGAAGAAAACAAAAATGAGAAGACCTAATTTTAAGGTGCATAATTGGAATAAGTACCTTGAAGCAATATTGCCTCTCCTGTGATTTCAACTGACTAGACAGATGAAAACCCATTAAAAGTACTGATTTGAATGTCTCTGTTATTGACAATACCAGCAAGGATGACAACAATAATTCCACCACTTTTGAAGCACAAAGGTAAGCTGAATTTATTTCACACGAAAAATAAATGAGTAACAGTATGGTATCAAGATTTGGATTGGTTTTAAGCCTTTTCAAATTTCTCAATAAAAAAATCCAAAACCATTGAAAAGTGTTCATTATAATCTAAAAATCGAAAGCCCTCCAATAAAAAAATTACTATAGATCTCAACTGAATGTATATTCTTGCTGTATCACATAGATGATAAGTCGCAAGATAGTAACAGGCTATATCTGCATAGATAGCAATGTGTTACTCTAACATTATGTTATAAAAACTTATCAGTAATTGCTCATTCCAAGTCTGGATGTTCTCGATGAAATAACTCACCATATAGTAAATTTCTAACCATCTTATTTTGTTGTTTACATTTGAAATTACTTGAAAACTCTATACTCACTTTCTCTGTACTTGATCTCTGCCTCTTTACGTCGTTTTCTTTCTCTAGCAAGAGCCTCTGGACTACCCCAAACTTCAAGAGACCTGCACAGAGTAGAAGTAACTTGGCAATGGTTCTATTTATGCAATTTCTTTTCAGTTTGACTACGTTACAATTGCCTTTCCTAAAAGCAGAGCATCACATCATTCATTCTGATAAGAAGCCACGCAGACTAATTTACAGAATAAAAAGCTGGGCAAGAGGGGTCTGAGGACAAGCACTTCAAACTTTGGACACATGAAACATACCCTCCAATTTTATATACACCATGTAGTTATTACAATAACGAGGATATAAAATGTGTTTAGATAGAAAATGGAAAACACTACTGCCCTTTTCATTGTAAAGCTGACTTTAAAAAGTTTTCTTTCTCCCTCATATAATCCATTTTAAATGATCCAAACATTTTCTTTCATAAAAATGTTCTTACTTTGCCTCTACATCCGACCTCAGGTACACAGTGAAAGTCTCAGTGTCATCATGGGGGCTTCGTCGTTTAATTTTCCTCAGCTGGTCTAAATCACTAAGAAAAGTGGACAAACAGTTTAATGCAAGAAAGAGTCCATGTTATTCTAGTTTTACTGTTACATCTGGGTGATATTCCACAACTTTGCTATAACTAATTTGCAGTACAAAAAAGTTGTTTACTTGAGCCAAACAGAACAGAAATGCAACATGAAGCGATCTCTAGGATGCTACTGAAAATCACTGCGTTTTCCACACTCAGAAGTGCAAATCATGTCCTCACACTACGATATACTATACATAGAACACACAGTAATAAAACATCCAGTGAGTGATCTGCATGTAATTGATAATGTGCATAAGTGTTAAAAAAGAGGGTTCATGCCCTAACATCTCTAAATGGAAAAGAGAGGTCACATGACACGAAAAGTTAAGAAATCTAGCCTCAAAACCTACATACCCAGCATAAGCTGCAAAAGGTTGGAGATAACAAAACTGCTTGGGGGAACAGATAAATTTCCTATGCTGAGCTACACGTTAAGGCATCTACATTGAGAAGCATCAGGGATTTTTTTTTCTAAATACAACAGAACATTTCCTTTTTACCCCAACCAACTACCCACTCCTTTTTTCTGTTCTTGGTTTTTTTCCCCTTTTGATCAATCCAGCAAAACTTTAGCAAGTTATTTCTCTGCTCAACAAGCCAGTTATGACAAAAATATGTCAGAGGACTAAGAATAGTTTGCCACTGGATTTTTATCAAAGACCAAGTCTAGTGACATACACTACGTGTAAAAACTGCAGAGGAACCGTGACAGCATAAAAAGTTATAAACAAAGCTGCCTAAGCCTTGGAGTCACACACATAACATGCATGAAATGTGACAGACACCTCAGCTATAACAATACTCTGTAAGACCTGCTGGCAGGCATGGCACTTAGTAAAAGGCAGTAAATATGAATCAAGTAACAATAGTTACGTTACAGTGAGCCAGATTATATTTTACTCCAAATTACAGACCTCACGTAACATGAAGTTTCCACTGATCTTTTAAAGACATTCATATCAAACTATCGTGACCCCAAAATGCTGAAACAAGACTTATTTGCCGTTATCCCCTGTGACTAGCTGCTCTAGAGACAGACTCCCCCCAGCCAGATTTATGGTCATATAAGCACAAATAAATTACTTTAAGAAGCCCCTATGGAAACATGCAAACTAAGTGCAAGTTCCTAATCCACTGTAAGACTACACAAACAAGAACTAACTTCAACCACTTATGATTACGCATACCACAAAAGCATCTAGAAAACATTGCTGTGCAAAATCACTCTACAATCACAATTACTTTTAAAGCCCATATGTACAAACAAATGTTCACAACTTATATTTCAACTCAAACCCATCATACCTGGATTTAAGACAGAACTCATTTATTGCTCTGACTCCAGTGATGAAGTTATTCTGTGTGTATTTTGGTCCATACTCTCTTTTTTTAAGGACTGCTTTCACTTAAAAATAGAAACAGATAAGCAAGTTAAGTCACTCAGCAGAAGCTTCAAAATGTGTCTTCACTTCAATCTAGTGTCGTATCATGATACCTCTAAGAGGAGGTCTGAAAAACAACGCTTGTCAGTGACATAGAAAACTTAGTGAAGAGACAGGAATGTTTTTCACTGTGGAAATGAGTATGAGTAGAATTATTTACCTCCAAAAATGCTACTTGCTAAGTTGTAGTTCAGGGCTCTCAGACATCCTACACACTTAACTGCCAGTCAGCTACCTCTCCAACTTTGATGGTGCTTAGCTAAGATAGCATTCAAATATGGCAAACCCTTGCTCTGGCAACTGAAATGGCAACGTAGAGCTCCATTTCTTTTTTCCAACACTTAACCCATTCCGCCTTCTTCACATAAGATTTTTGACCTTTGCAGACCATACAGAGAACTAGGACAGACTGCATACATCATTATTGACTTTCATTATTACTTTCAAAATTAACACATGTAATACTGGATCTTTGTAACAATTAAAAATATACATTCTTTATTTATAATGCTTTTTATGTCTAGAAGATGTACCCTTATCACATCAGACTTTCACACACAAGGAAAAGAATACCACACCTATTCAAAAAAAAAAAAAGGATAAATGGAATTTTAAATTCATGCTATTATGTCCTGCTTGTCTATATGTATGTAACTTCATCTTATTTTCAAATGTAAGTCACTATACACTCACTTCTGTTAAAAATGTTATGCGCGCTGGAAGAAGAGTTACAAATGCTGAAGGATATGACATTAAAGAACATAACTGAAAACAAAAAGCTCAAATTCTGCAGGCAAGATGACTTATGAACACACATGAACTCCCTGCGTATCACAGGACTGATATGATTTCTATAGTTAGTCCAGAACTCCTTAATCACAGGATACTTACAGAAAGATACTGCATTTAAAGACTTTGAGAAAAATTTTCCCAGAGTTCTGCATTGTCTTACAAAGAAAATATTGGCCCACTGTTAAACAGGAGAGGTGAACTGGGCACGAACAACACTGAAAAGGCAGAGGTTCTCAACACATTCTTCACCTCTGTCTTTACCAGCACTGCTGGGCCCCAGGCCTTCAGAACAACAATCCAGGTCGATACAAACACAGACCCACCATCAGCGAAGGAAGGGTCAGTACCCGAACTATTACAGGAGCCTGACCCCTACAAATTGATGGGCCACGACAATATCCACCTGAGGGTGTTAAGAGAGCTGGCTGACATCATTGCAAGGCTGCTCTCCATAACCTCCGAGAAGACGTGGAGACCGGGGGGATATCCCAGAAGACTAATGTCACCCCCATCTACAAGAAGGCCTTAAAGGAGGATCCAGGAAATTACAGGCCCATCAGTCTTACTTCAGTCCCTGGAAAAGTTATGGAACGAATCCTCCTGGGGACTTTCAAGTCAAATGAAGCGTGTGATTGGGAAAAGCCAGCATGGATTCACCAAGGGCAAATCATGCTTGACAAACCTGATCACCTTCTATGACAAAGTAACCTGCTTGGTTGATGTGGGACAAGCAGTGGACATTGTCTACCTGGGTTTCTCCAAGGTTTTCAACACGGTTCCTCACAGCATCCTCCTAGAGAAACTGATGTGTTACGGTCTAGAGAAGTGGTCCGTGCAGTGGGTGGGAACTGGCTGACAGGCCACACCCGGAGGGTGGTGATAAATAGCTCTTTTTCAAACTGGAAACCTGTCACAAGTGGGGTCCCCCACGGATTAACATTGGGCCCAACGCTGTTTAGTATCTTTGTAAGTGATCTGGATCATGGGATCAACCATACCCTGATGAAGTCTGCCAATGATACCAAACTGAGCGGGAAAGTGGACACTTTGGAAGAGATAGCCACCCTGCAGTAAGACCTGGATAGGTTGGAAGAGTGGGCTAACAAGAACCTTATGAAGCTCAAAAGACAAACATAAAGTCTTGCACCTACAAAAAACATAATCCAGGAGCGCAGCACAGGCTGGGATCTACCTGGCTGGGGAGCAGCTCTGTAGAAAGGGACCTGGGGGTCCTGGTGGACAAGCAGCTCAATATGAGTGAACAGTGCGCTGCTGTGGCAAAGAAAGCCAACAGGATGCTGGGTTGCATCAACAAGGGCATCACCAGCAGAGATAAAAAAGTCATTATCCCACTCTACTCAGCGCTTGTCAGATCACACCCGGAACACTATGTTGAGTTTTGGTCCCCACTACACTAAAAAAAAGATGTGGACAAGCTGGAGAGGGTCCAGAGAAGGACAACAAAGATGACCAAAGAATGGAGAAGCCTGCCAGATGATGAAAGGCTGAGAGAACTGGGTTTGTTCAGCCTTGAGGAAAAAAAGGCTTAAGGGAGACCTTATCACCATGTTCCAGTATTTAGAGGGTGGCTACAAAGAAGATGGAGACTCCCTTTTTACAAAGAGTCACACGGAAAAGACAAGGGGCAATAGGTACAAGTTACTCCTGGGGAGATTCTGACTAGACACAAGAAAAATTTTCACAATGAGAACTATTAGCCATTGGAATAATCTCCCTAGGGAAGTGGTGGATTCCCAACATTGGACACTTTCAAGATTCAGCTGGACAGGGTGCTGGGCCATCTTGTGTAGATTGTGCTTTTGCCAAGAAAGATTGGACCAGATGATCCTTGAGGTCTCTTCCAGCCTGGTATACTATTATTATTTCTGAGTTTTGAAAGCTTAAAGGCAAAATATATTGCTTGACATTTAACAAGCCACTAACACTACAGATATCAGTATTTACCATAGCAATCTGATTTCTGTCATCCAATTTCAACTTAAACAATTGTTTTAAGTGCTTGAATAATCACATTCATCCTACAATGCTCCTGAGTGAAGGCGATAAAAAACTAGAGATTTCCTAAAACAGGCCATCATTTACTAAGGCTAGAACAGAATGAGCATTTTTAAACAAGAAGAATGCTTCCCATCTTTTCTTATTAAAAACAAATCTATATCCAGATTGTATTAACCTCAGTAAAAAATAACTTGTGGATTTATCAAACACTTACTAATCCATCTTTCAGAAAGACAGGTAAATTTCCCTAAAAGAAAATACTATAACCAATTGTATATTGCAGCGCATCTCAACAATCCTACCCCTAGTTCAAATAACTGTATAAATTTGTTGATAAAAGTGGAGGGGAAAAAAACCTGGTATTTCCAAGAGAAGGACAAAGCTTAATTAAAGATGATTTAAATAAAACACTTTAAATAGCACACATTTTTAAGATTAGTGATCCTTTAAAGATTTGTTATTGTCTTAGTAATACTCCGATCAGTAAGTTTCTAGTCACAGCAGCATCTGAAGACAAGAATTCCACTTTCCAGAAACCATCAAAATCTTTAACATAAACGTTCTTGCTTGCGTGTCTATAATCTACAAAGGCAAAACTCTCTTCTCACTGAAAGATGTATGTTATTATTTTTTTTACAATTATTTCACAGTCTAATTTCTCCTATCTACCTTGTATGTTCCCCCTGCATGCATAACACTAAGTGACAACAGACCCAAGAAACTGACATAAAGGATGTAGACAAAAGCGTATGGAAAATATACATAGAGACACTGATCTCACCTGATTTCTGACAATACATGATTTCATGTTTCTTTAAGTTTACAGAAAGACAGGAAGGCATTTTGATAGTTTATAGCCTGATTCACTTTTACTCCAGAGATGATTTTTTTTTTAATGGAGTTTAAAGAGAACAGCAATCTCTATTTTGATAAAGTTCTTCCGATACATAGAAGGCTAGGAGTGATCAAAAGCACAGGAGTTTTTAATAGTGTAATTCTCACAATAACATAACAGAAATTATCAGAGTGAAGATGGAATGAAATCAAGTCGTGATAAATTAAAAACATGAAAGAAAGTTTTGCTCTTATCCTATCCACTTATGTTTTTAAACAATATAACTAAAGACAAAAGCATGTATTTACAACAGGTATAAATGGGGACATTACAGGACTCAGATTAGGCAGTTCATGTGGTCAAAATATATTTAGAAGCAACACTGATTAGATTAACTCAGCAATAAGAAGGAGCAGACAAGGAACGGGGGAAGATCAAGTATTCAGCTTAGCCACATTAAGCCTGAGACAGTGAATGGACATGCCTACAAACACACAAGGAGGACAGACTGTAGTAACAGATGAGAAAAATCAGTCTTTTCCTGACAAACTCATCAGCTTAAACAAAACAAAAACAGATACAGAAGAGTGAGTAATCAGAAGGAATATGTCTATATTTGATTTTTCAGAAGTCATTTCCAAACAACTGGGTACCAAACAAAGCTGACATACAAGTGTGTTTTAAAATGTTATTCGCACAACTTGTTACACAATTGAAGAGGAACCACAATTTCCTTACACATATCTTTTTTGACTACTAGCAGACAACAGTAACTTTTCAATACAGGAAGTATTTCTTTACCTTTTACTTGGATTGGCTCTTTACGGAAAGACTGCTTTTGACCTGCATTGCTCGTCTCTTGTCCTGTAAAATAAAAGTAAAGCATACTGTAAATATGGAAGTATATACTTTTAAGTAAAGAGTTTGGTTAATTTAACAAAACAAGAATATATCTTAATATTGCCTTCCATCCTGACAATTAAAAAACATTTTTGACAGATTGCTAAGATTTAAAACTCTCAAAATAAAAGACAGAAATAGTAAAAAAAATAAATAACAAAATAAGACATTTAATATAGCATTGATCAATAAGCTCCTAGCAGCTTGCAGAAGAGTACCAACTCACAACATACTTCAGAAAGTATCTTGAATTGTTAAAAAAAATATTTTAAAAGTGTACTTATAGTTTGGGGTCAGTTTTATGCAAAAGTTTAGATTAGTAAATATAATGAATTCTACATAGTTTATGGCTGCTGATTACCCAAATCTTATAGAGCTTTCAAGCTGTAATTCAATTCTAAGGGACTAAAGCTTTTTCACTTACAAAAAACTAGCTCCTTAAAATACAAGGTATTTAAACTAAAATCCACAACTCTTGTGGCACAAGCTGGAGCTTGAATGAAAACAAAGTATTTTAGCAGGTTTTCAAATTTGAGGATATGACTCAATAAAAAGCCAATAAAACATAGTTTACAGTACTGATCAGTGAATCTTCGTATCTGGAAAATAATAAAGTCCAGTAATTTCAGTAAGATTTCTACTTAGAAATCAGAAGTACTACTCGAAAATACAAACAAATATTGCATCCTTATCTTGTATATCTCAACACAGCTTTCAGAACAACCTTGTGATTCTAACACGTCGAACCAGCTTACCCACTCTTTTACGCCCTAACACTCTTTAACATTGGAGGTTTGCTACACATCCACAGCCATTAACAGAAATAAAACCAACCTTATTGAAAGTGATAGATTTAAAAAAAAAAAAAAAGAAGATTTTTCAGACAGGTTTGTGTTAATTAATGAGATACTCCTAGCTTTAACATGCTACTCAAACTACCCGAAGGTCAGATATTCTTGAAGGTTGGCCTACATAACTATCTTTCCATCAGGCAATTAGTTATTAGCCTAACAGCAACTGAAGACTACGGCTAATAACAATCCAAGTATACTTTCTTGGAAAATAATACAAATTTATGAAACTGATCTTATTACACAACAAATAAGGCTGGACCATAACTTACTAGCATTCCTAAACCAGTCATCCCTATCAGTTATTCTTTGACCTGAAAACAAAAGCAAAAAACCCTTTGCTGTTCCTTTCCTTTCTTACCTGGTTTAAAACAGCAGGCAGCCAATTTATCAATACACATGATAAAAAACTTCAGCTAAGATTGCTTAGCAAGAACTGAGTAGTAGCTTCTTTTCAGAAACTCTGTGTGCAAGCATTTACGTCACTAAAAGAAATATCACCACAACTATTTAACAAAAGATTGGGTCTTAAGATTTCTGAGGGAAAAAAAGACACAAAAACATCAATATTTGTATCTATGCACAGAGACCACATCAGGTGCCCTTTTAAAGTTTACTACCTCAGCCTAGAGATCAGACAAAATCACAGTGCATCAGTGAGGAAAAAAAAAATACATGGAATAATTCAGTTCACAACTACTGTTTTTCAGACAAGCAGAGGTTGCTATGATAGAACTTTCAAGATGAACACATTAATGTTTTCAGTATCACATCAACAGGAAAAGTATTTCCCAAGTTTACTGATAAAGAAATGGAGGTCCAAAAGAGATCCATTATTTGCTAAATATTAAAGTTACTGGAAAAGTACAGGAATCTTTACAAGCAGTGTATTTCCTTTTCAGAATTCTATCAAAATATGCTTTTTAAATAAACAGTAGTAATATGTATATGTATACAAAGCATGCATATAGTGATCTGCATTCCAAAATACACTTCAAAGCGATTGTTCACCTAGGCACAGTATCTCTAGGCTGCAGTTTCATATACACTCACATACATCAGCCCCCTACTCTCAACAAAAGGTACGTCCCTCATGGTGCCTATGTGGCACAGTTCCACTCAAGGCTTACTATGACTCAAGGCCACACTGCCACAAAGGGCAGTGTCACTCCTCCAGCTATTTTAGAGACAGTGAGCAGATCAGCTTACTGATCCATCCGAGCCCTAGCTCTGCAAAACAAGCAAGCAATTTATTTTTCACAAAACAGGCGTAAACGTCATTAACACTAGCACAAGACAGGGAGTAATCAGATAGGGGTTGGAAAAGATGGAAACACCCCTTCTGATGACAATCAACAGTTATATAAACTTAAGGCAATCAATCATAAAAGCAGTAGTGCTAGACTACCCTAATGTGTCTGATTTTTAACACCAGTAACTGCACATTAAGAATCCAGAAAATACCAACAACTACAACTGGCTCTACAGTCTTTCACTACATTCAGGCAGACATTCCTCTGCAAGAATCTCGCCCTCTAGCAACCATCTTCAGCTCAAGACCCTCCAAGAAATATAAACAGTCATAAGTATTGTCTTCTTCTAAAATCCAATCACAGACTTAAGAAACAATATCTAATTGTTACACTTAGAACAACACTTAAGATCCACTTTTGTATTTCCAAACATCAGAAAAGTAATACTCTTAGCTGGCTATAGTTACTAGCTTCTGAAGACTGCTGCAAGCCTCAGGAGTTTACAAGTTACTAAAGAATGAATACCTGCTAGCCTGACATCTTCTTTAGTAGACCACTTAGTTTTACACAAAAGCACACAGAAAGAGAGCTTTCATTTTAAAAGGCATTTGTTAACTCTTAAGCACAGTAGTCTTCCAAAAATACATCTGTGCAGTTCTAGCCTTAATAAGCAGAAAAAATAGAGGATGCTACAATGGGGCAAGGACAAGGCAGTCCTGAATTTCACAAGCACCTAACTAGCACAAGATTGACAATCAAATTGGACAGCAAGGAGGGTCGGGTTATGTCCATTGTATCAAGTGTTTAATGTGAATGCTGCAGTTCTGACAACTGTCAGATTAGAAAGCTCTAGCAGATGAAACAGCTCAACCTTCTTTACCAGTCATCTACAGCCTGACCTGGAGAAGTCACAGTGCTCAGTATTCACACTCATTCAGCCTTTATCACTAGTTCATTTCACACAACAAACCCGAAATATTACAAAAAATTCAAGTAAGCAAGCAAAGTGGTAAAAGACAAGTAATACATCCCAGTTCTTATCCCTTAAGTTACCTAATCCCTCCAACACCCGCATTTTATCAGGGCCACTTTACATTTGATTAAACTTAAATCCTTTAAATACAGTAGTGACAAAGAAATTTCAGCATTCCTTCCTGCTTATGCATTTGAAATTTATATATAGATGCGCACAAGCAAAGACTAAGAATTCTGCAACCATATTATCAAACAATTTGAAAAAAGTTATCAATTCTTAAACACAAAGTTTCCACATTTATAAAAATACTCTTTATTTTAGCTTAGTACTACCTGTTCCAACTTTATGCAGGGTTTCTTGAGGAGTTGATCCATTTGTGTCTTCTGATCCAAGATCTTTTTTCTGACCACTGGAGGTATAAACTCTCACTTGACTCATCAACTGCACAGGCAGACGATTGCATGGTATAATGTAAGACAGACTCCCACTTTTCATTGAAGCTTGCCATCCTAACAGGGGAAGGAAAAAAAAGATGTTTCAGGCAACCACTTTGGAAGGAAAAAGAAGGGAAAGTGGACCGGTTATACCAGCAGAAGTTACGGAAAGTTAGCTTTTAAGTACTTATCTGTACTGATTTTACCCAAGTTTAGGAATTAAAAAATGGGAGTACACAGCATGCTTTCATCCACTTTTAAACCTCATTCTAACATTAGGGTTTTTCCCCCCATACAAATCTGTATGCACCTTTTCCAAAGACCTCTAGATGATCTTGAGGAGGTTAAAAAAAAAAATACAAAGCTATTTGATAAGACTGGCTTACTGATACATTAAGTCCCATTCTAATCACACTGCCTCAAAATCTTTAAAAAAAAAGTATTGATAAAAGAACAAATACAGACCAGTACAAAACCATTAGCCAGTGTTGCCATTTCATTTCACCCCATGTACACTCTGTACAAACCACAGCTTACCAATTAAGAAAAATTGAACTGGGTGCAATACGCGTTAAGAGCAATTTGCCACAGAAATTATGTTGAAAAGCATGCAATGTTATATAAAGCTTTATACAGCAGAAACTTAAATTTTACATCATTTACAACAGACAAATTACAATATAAATATGCAAAAAGCCTGCTGAGAAACCACCCTGAGTAGGCAATCTTCAATTTCAAAAGTAGCCAGAAGTAAAGTTGCATGCAGTACACTCCAACCTGTACTAGCAACCAGTTCCTTTTAGGCAGCACAAACACTTCCGTAGAGAGCGTATGCAGTTCCTCTGACCAGAAACGCAACAGGCAAACTGGCTGCTTTGGAAAGCACTCATTAAAAGAATAAATAAATTTGTTTAAAAACACACAATTAAGCAGTGCTGGTGAATCAGGTCATGCAAAGTATGACTAGACATATATGAATAGTGCAACTCCCAACAAGATTATATGCTGTAAAACTGTTTATTCCATAGAAGTCTCAACAGCTTTCCTTTTATTTCAGTCCTCTACAGTACCAAAGCACCTGCATGCCTGCGCGCACTGATGTGAACCTTACAGGAGTACAATTTCACCAAAAAATGTCAGATATCTCTAACTATTACTTGTTGCTAATGTGACAAAAGCCCAGAAGAACCAACCCGACACAGTTCAGTGAATGTCCCGAGTATGACTCATAAGAGAGTACAATAAATACACGGCACAAGACGGGCAGTGGCGTTTCCTGGGCTTTGGTGACACGGCAGCAGGTGAAACGGGGAAACTCAATCAAGCACGTTTAGAGGACGTTTTCCCTACTAATCCATACACACACACACACACACACAAGAAACATTAAAGAAAGAGGTACTCGCGTCAATTCAACCATAAGCGGTTGCACGTTGAGGGCCAAAACTGGTCAGAATTTAGATTTCACGGAACCAGTGGCCTAAAGGCAAAGCCAGGGCTCCCCGCTCAGACCAACGCAAACCCTCCAAAGCGCTTCATTTTATATAATTACTGCAAAGTTGCAACCCCGCCACGGGCATGACGTACCACTCTTACGTAAGAGCGGGGCTGACAGGGCCGGAGGCCCCCGCAGGGGGCCTGAAAACACCCGGGGTGAGGCGCTCTGCTGTCCCCCGCGCCGGCACGCAGCTTCCCTACAGCTCCCGACCAGGCTCCACCGGGGGCCTCCCGGCGGGCCGGGCCCCGAGGGACTCACCGTGGCAGGCGCGGGGGAGCGGCGCCGCCTGGCACCGCAGGTAGAGGCGGTAGAGGCCGCGGCAGCCCCGCCGCTGGGCGGCCAGGGCCGGCATCATGGCGGCGACGGCAGGCGGAGGCCGGCCGCTCCCCGCCGTACGCCAGCGGCCGACGAGCGGGCGACGATTCGCATGGGAGAAACCCGGGCGCCGGGCGGCCCGGGCTGGCCCCGGTGGGCAGCGGTAGCCGGGAGGCCGGCGGAGGGGCGGCGCCGCGGAACCCGGATGTGCGGAGGGACGGCGCAGACGCCCGGCGGCCGCCGCTGACTCACGCCCTTCTCCCCCCCCCATCCGCCTCCCGCCGCGCCTGCGCGGAGCCGCGCGCCGCGCCTCGGGACCTCGCCTCACCTCAGCGCCTCAGCTCACCTCAGCTGGGTGGCAGCGCTACGGCACGTACGCTAAGTCTGTTGGGAAGATATTTTTATTTTGGGTTGGTTTGTTGTTTTTTTTTGTAATGTGGAAATGCTCTTCCCTACCCTTAGGTCTCTCCTAAAATGTGCTTCCCGGGCCAGTGCTGATGAAACAAAATCTAATATTAAAAAAAACTCCTCTATTTCCTCCACAGTGCCCCGCGGCCGATCCCGCAGTCAGAGGGTTGCGATGTCTGCGCGTACCCATCCCGGCCCGGCTGGGACACCTCTTCCTGCTCATCTCACCGGCAGCCTGGGCCAGGAACGTGCGTGTAATTAGTCCCTTTTTTTTTTATTTAAAAAAAAAAAAAAAAAGCAATTTAGCAATTTTAAGTTGTTCCAGGGCAGCTTTGATACTCGTTTACGTGACTGACAAACGGTCTCTGGCTTCCCTGCCTTCATTTGCGCGCTGTGGGGAACGTGGGAGCTCACCAGAAGTTAGCCTGGCAGGGAATTTGGATAATTAATGTACCTGATAATCCACAAAGCATTTGATCACTGAGGAGAATTATTACAGTGCCTGTCTTTAACATACCCAATTAGATTTTGAACAAGGTTTGCTGGCGCATAACTTCTTTACCAGCCAGCTAGTGATTAGCGTTGCCAATGCAAGCCCGATGGAGGCAAATTGAAGTAAAATACTTGCATAAAATAATTAACACCCATCTTCCCAATAGTCCAATCGCAGCCATACCAGGTGAGCTGGGAGCATTGCAACAGATGCTGTGTCATTAAGTACCAGATGTACAAGCAATAGAGTTAAATACTAAATTCACTGCAAGTTGTAAAGTAGCAAAGGTGGAGTCAATTCACCAATTTTAGTAGGGGTCAAACATGCAGCTGGTGTATGTTTAGCTGGCTGCTTGTCACTTTGGCAAGAGCCTAGTGGTAAAAAAAGAGGAAACACGAGGTTAACAGAGCTCCCTTTCTTTTCCCTACGTAAAGATATTTGAAAGAATATAGAAATTCTTGAAACATTTGTCATTCCTGAAGAGTCTCTGCTGTACTCTAGAAGAGATGGTAACTGTTGCATTACTTCTAAAATATTCTAAATATATTCTAAAAATATTTTTCTGTAGGTTTACCATTTCCTATTCAAAACCAAATGGAATTACTGAACTATTTCTTATTATTTTATCCAGCTGAATAACTGAATTTGCCTTGTCTGGTTTTGTTGTTGTAAATATGAAACAGGAAGGAAAATTAATAAAGCTGGAATAGCATAGACAGATTAATAGATACTACCAGTGTGGCAGTCACCCAGGATTTACATGATCAAGGGCTCTGCATGAGCCTTTCTATTGATAAATATTGAAACCTGAGGAAGGAAACAAAGAACAACCAAAAGAGCATCAATAACAACATATTCGGTGTGGAATAGCCAAATACATAAAGCGATTGATAATGAATTACCATGCTTCATGGCACATAGCTGCCGCATCCTAAGACAAAAATCTCAAATCGTTATTTATGAACATCACAACCATTAGTTACTGGTCACTAGCAATGAATGGAGAAACACCCTAAGTGATAGGGAACTGTTTATGTATTTCAGCACACCCAAACTATATTAAACAACCTTTTGTCTATGGTAAAGACTACTATGTATAGCCACAGCGAATAGGTGAGATCTTGTTTCTCATTGAGCGGCAACATTTTCATTTAATATAGCTGGATTTGCATCCTAAGGTTTAATTGTGAATAATGGTTGTTCAACAGTTATTTTAAGCCTGTATTTCATCAAATCAAGCCAGTTTAAAGAAAAAAAAATATTAAAAAAATCTCATTCACATTCAAGTTGCTAAACTCTCACCAGATAAAAAAAAATATTATTTATGTATGCTGTGCTTGTACAGGGGCTTCAGTGCCATCTGAACCTCTGGCCAGGGGACAGAAACTGCTCATATACCTCTCACGTGAAGACCTTGATGCATTGCTCATAAGCAGAGGGAGGTTAGCTATTTTATCGGGAACATTTCCTCAGGCATCCTTTTGTGAAAACTCTAGCACCTTGTTGTATAAAGCACAAAGTTGTCAGCAAAAACTTAAGGTTAAATTGCTTAACCATATTATAAGGGTCTTCAGGAAGAACAGGGACTGGGTGGGTACAACCTGAGATTTAGAACCGGCTTTATGGAGACGCTCAGAAAGTCTCTTGGTCTGTAAGCAGTTCTAAGTAAAGACAGGCAACTGGATTGAAATATAGACCTTTGGAAACTTTTTTTCCTTATTTCCGTTTATTTAAAAGAAAGAAGTAACTGACTGGATTACTCGAGCTACAGCAGTACATCATGATGAAATTCTCCAATGTTACCATCTAGCAAGAAATCTGAGATACATAAAGGCTAATATACAGTGAAGGATTTTAGTGTCCCTTATATGAAAAATGATGTAGTATTAAGCCAATTTGAATATTTTTTAATCTGAAATTCATTAAAGATTGCAAGTTCATAGAGTGGAAGAGGCTTGCAATGTCTCCAGATCAGCGGAAAAAGCTGATGTGATTACTTTATATAGTTTAAATTACTCTTTGGGATTCCCATAACATCCTGCCTTGTGTGTCTTCCATGCATCATAGCAAGGTTTTTAAAAGGGAGACTGTTTGGATTTTGTACCTTTTATGATCCTACACGTACATTGTTAACACCAAGCAAACACATGCCGATAGTTAAAAAAAAAAAGAAAATTAATACATAAGTTGTCCAATGATACCAAACAGCCTTATAAGTTTTTCAGGCAAAATATTTCAATTAACAGAAAAAGACAAAATATTTTGTGGCAGACGGGTGCAGGAGGGGAATGACTCTTCCGAAGCACAAAATGGTGAATCTACGGAAGTCTGCGTAACGCCACTCTGAGTCATGTAGATCTGTAAAGTCATTTCATGGTCGCTGGGTCAAAGATCAGCATAAACTGGGAGCAAATATCCTTTGTCTCCAGCACGTGGACAAGTGTTTTCAATTATTCACGTGCGGTTCATTCACCTGAACACCAGCAGAGTCATCCTCAGTTTCTTGAACTGCGTGCAGCAGCCCTGAATCAGCCCTTTCAACCCCAGCAGCAGCCAGGCGGCCAGTGACCTCCTGCTGCTGGAGTGGCTTGCAGTCTTCTTACAGCACAGGCTGGCAGCCACATCCTTTCCTCGGGAACCCAGGTGACGCACGCCAGATCTTCTGTGAGTCTAAGCTGGCATCAGTACTGCAGAATTGGTTGATAATTGGTACCATAGAGCTGGGGAATAGGGCTCCGAGAGAGAAAGGGTTTTGCAAGAGCAAACAACAGGAGATAGGGCAGGCAAAGAAGGAAAGGAATATCGGGATAGGAGAGATATGGGATAAACTTTGAGGGCTGGAGATTAACAGCAGACATGGAGGCAGAGATGTCATTTAGCCTTTTATTTAGTGCTCAAAGACTTCAGGGCACCACACGTTGTCTCCATGGTTTGGAAGCCCTCCATTGCTGTGTGCGTGCGGTACACACAGGAGAACTTGGCAGTAATGCAGCCCCCACACCAGTCAGACCCTGTATCCCCTGGCAGGGACACTAGGAGCGAGCCTTGAACAGACATTCCGGTTTGGTTTCATGGTGAATGAGAACAATCAAGGTATTCGCTTAAAAAACACAGTATGGCTCTGATTTAACATGGCAATGCAGGCACTCCTTTTAGCTGCCCAATACTCTGTTTTCCTAAAGGGAGGCATTGCACTTTTAAAGTATTTGCTCTCCCACTGGGGAACAGAGAGTCGCTTGCATATCTTAACAAAAAAAATCAATGGGAGTTATACTGGGACATATGCAGCTACAGTCAAATTAGGGAAAAGGGAAAGATTCATAAAACATATATCTGGGAAGTGCATGCTTTATGGTTATGCAGGAAAAAGATGAAACTATTACTGTTCCTGGATCAATAATCCCACACCCATGCATGTAGGAAAGACTTAAAGTGTAAAGCAGCAACATCCTAAGCAAAAAGGAATCGGGATTCTGCTAATATAATTACCGTGCTGTGTGACTGCAAGGATTCGACAATAAATGTTTTAAAATCTTTATTATGGGATGCTCTCACAGGTCATAGGGTCTTTTGGCTTCCCAGCAATCACAGCAAACACTTGGGCTTGTGAGCAGTTACTTCTTCAAAGAAACCTTAACTATAAATCTGGTTGTCTTTTGGTCTCCTTGCTAATGTGTAAGGCAGATAGATACATGCAAAGCCAAATACAATAAATCTTGAAGAGACATTATTCTCCTGAGAAACTTAAAGGGAAAAAGACTCTCCTGTAGCCAATAGACACATGAAGAGCACATCAAATTACCAAAATGTTTTGCTTCATAGTTGCAAACCAGCCACTAGAGGTCAGTGGTTTGGAATAAAATTAGCACATGGAATAAGAATTCCATTTCATTTCAAATGACCAAACCATATCAATTAAAATTTGTAGCCTTTGAGTAAGGCAAAAGAACTCTTCAGGTTAGTAGCACTTACTTTCATCCTCAAGCAGAGAGCTACTTGAAAATTCTTAAAAACAATACTAGGTACATAATGCGTAATATATTGAAACAACTCCTCTTTTTCTCTACAGTAATACGCAGGGATGCACAGGAACACAGGACCGGAGGAAGTTTCCTGCATGGTCAGGTCTAGTCTCCGGCTACTCCACCTGTCCTACAGTCTCTGACTTAAACAAATCAAGGACCAGCTTAAAAGCAGCTTGATTCTTTTGCTTGTAAGAAAAAAAAAAAATTGATAACAAGAATGTGAAATAAGCTTGACTAGTACTTTTGAAGTGTATAAAGGCAGGATATTAGAAGCACCTATGCAGTGCAAGAATCTTTTTTTTTAAAAAAAAAAAACAACTATTTCCCTTACAAATGTGTAACACTGCAAAGAAAGGCAGCTGGCAGAGGGCAGGAAGGGGCTTTTTAATCATAAAGAGCAAAGTGTATTAACATATCCAAATGGCAAAAAAACCTCAAAATATTACATGTTTTATTTAGTCATTTATCTGCTGATGTAAACATATATACACACCATTGATCCACAGCATCTATACATTGGTGCAACCAAACGTCTTGCTTACTTCTGCCCCAGGGTGTTGTTAAAAAGTTTGAGAGAATTAAAAATGTGAATAGAACCACTGGATGTCCAAACGCACACTGAACTAACGCTTGACACTACAACTGTAGTTTTTAAGGTTTCAATATTTCTCTGTATTATACAGTTATAGAACTGATAAAATGCCAGTGGACACATAAGAATTCAAAGAGTCAACTTCAGATTTCCATCTGCCATTACAAAAAACCTTGCTAATAATGGCTTTGATTTAAACTTTATCACTGGAAGGATTCACACAATGATTTTTGTTGTGCTTTAGTCAGGACCTAACTGAAGTTGCTATAGCAGAACGTTGAAAGGGATTGTCATAGGCAAACATCTGTCACCTCAAAACACTGTTTAGTCAGATTCTCTAGATTAAAAAAATTAAATCCAAAAATACTAGAATGCTATCTTACCAATATCATGTTCTATATGTGTCTTTGCACACAGAAGCAAACATACATTAGGACAAAACCCCATGCAGTTGCAGATACGATATCTCCCCCTAGATTGCCAATACAAAAAGTGCAGCAAAGCAAAATGGAAAGAGAAAAGCTTAAAAAAAGCCAAGCAAGCCCAGTAGCAATGCACACCATAGTAGGGGTTTATTTCTCTATTTTTCCACTACAGGAACTTCAAACATAACAGACAAGAACACATAATTCCACTACAGCTGTTTTCCATTTTAAGTAAACCAAGATCAGCCTGCCAGCTCTTGTACAATATGGCAGCATCTGAACATGCTATTCCAATAGTATTTTAATAGAGACTAAATTAGAAATAATTTACAACTAGAAAACTTAAGTACTATCCAGAGGATACCGATGGCATAAAACCATGAATGGCGAATTGGGGTTTGTGAAAGCAAAAGAGCATCCAGTAGGATTTCCATAGCTCACTATCACATAAAGCTGAATTCTTCTGTGTCTTTGTTATTTTTTCTCCCCATTCTTCTTGTCCATTATGTTTCTACCTTTGTGAAAACTATAGTTGACATTGCTTTAACCCTTGCAGATAATGTAGCCCTGCACCTTTAATTTCTGATTTTCAGCTTAATTTTCCTGTGAAGTATCTCGACCGAGTGATGCACCCTCCTCATCCAATGTATTCTTGCTCTTCACGTTGGCGAAGGTGCCCGAGTGAACATTCACAGGAACACGCACAGCAAGTGAAAATACCATGATCTGCGCTTGCTCTCAAGGAAGCCAGTTTCCTCGCCCAGGCAGGAGTCCGGACTGCTGCGACACTTCACTCGCCTCACAAGCAAGGTATTGTTGTCAGGCACATGCAAACCGGGATAAAGGGAGATGAACTCAAATTAGCCACTGCTATCTTTTAAGAGCAAGGTCTTTCATGGCTCCTCAGAATACAATCCACACTACTGCTCCTACAAACCCACAGCTGTATGGTGGTGGGCAGCTGTGGTAGAATAAAGCCCATCTGGTTGGCACTGGGGTTGAACAGAAGTCAGGTAGTTAACATGCCATTCCAAATGGGCTAAGCCTAGCCCACAAGAGGAGGATAACAAAGGGTCACGTTATTAACACCACCAGTTTATGATTTTGCTCACTAGTTGCTAAACAAATTATTACACTGATAAAAATTCCAAGTAATGAGGCACTAACTACAACTCACTTTCAGTTCAGCAGTGGCGCTTAGTTAGTGGGATGTAATCATAGTCACAAAGTAACCTATTTTAGGATTAAAGGGATAGGACTCCTACCAAAACATAGGCGCACAGTTAACTTCCTTTATTAACACTTGCACTTTTCCTGTTTTCCCATGGTAGTAAACTGAGCACGTAGGTAATTATTTTTTTTTCCCACAGGACTTGGTGTTACCTATGCCAGGTGTAAAGACAGGGATCAGCTTTTTTTGGTTTCGATATACAGCTCAATCTTCCGTTTTCTGTAGAAAACACAAATGAGAAACTGCAGTAGCTCACTGCATTCTGCACTAAACACACCAAAAAAAACCAAACCAAAAGAAAAAAAACACAACACCCAACACACACCTAGAACACTTAACATGGAAAACGGATGGTCAGTAACTCAAACTCAGAGATCTGAACTTTAACAAGAAGTGCTGTTTTGCAACACAACATTGGTAATATTTTAAATCCAGAAAAAAAAACCTATACAATTTGATTTCAAGAACATCAACAAAACCATAGCTGTATCAATACAGAAAACAATTTAATTTGTTTTGAAATAAATATTTGACATACAAAGCACATACAGTGAAAAAGGGTCACAATAAATTACAAATGGAGATACTTGCTCATTCACTGAGAAAAGCCCTTGGTATTTCCAATTTCATACCATCAAATTTATCATTCTTGCTGATTTAAGCACAGCACTAAACAAATATGGATCCCAGTGCTTTCTTTCACAGGTACTGGCATGGATAATTTACTGCAGTGATCCAATTTGAAAATCAGTAGGGACCAGTAAATCGCTGCATAAAAGAAAGAGCGAATGAGGTGCTTTTTCCTTAGTGTCAGCAGCGTGTGATTATTATGTTTATTAGATTTTCTTGAAAGGGCTTCACATTTTCTCAAATATGCAGGAGAACTATATTTCCCCTCTGAGCCCTTACATTAGCATTTTGTGCCTCAGTCCTTGAATACAAGTAAAAGATGAATTTTTCAATTCATTTTAGAAGTTTGTACCATCTGGATGGCACAGAACTAAGCAATGAAACCCCCTTACCTGCACAATATCTGCTATTATCACACTGCTAGCTTCTGCAGGAAAATTAATAAGTAATGCTGACATTTTATGAAAAAGATATTTTTGAATCCACTTTTAAGATTAAATTTCATTACAATATCCATACTGATAATGCATCTTTGAAATAAAGGATTGCTTAAGGTTCTATCCTTAAAAGGTAATTTAAAACAGTAAGGCCTGACTCTTCCTGTGATTTTAAGAAAATTATAGCACAATAAAAGTTACAGGACAAAGATACACTAATCAATTTCAGTGTATATAGTTTAACCACAAATACTTCCACTGCAGCAATTAAAAATTATAATTACAACAGATCGGCACATCCTGCTGACATCTAGCACGTCACTGCTTGCGCTCTTATTCTGTTGCATTATTTTTCCTCACCAGAAAGACGACGATAGCAGGGGCCATACCTAGCTCTCGTACATGGAAATCAGTTGTTGACACTGCTTTAAAAGAATGTGCTGTTGGAGCTCAGTGGTCTTTGCCACCCTTAATCTGAGCACCGTAAGGTACAGTACTTTTTGAAACTGTTTAAGCAGCAGTTAGCATCATTTTGGAAATGGGACCAGGTCACATGGTGTAGAAACAAATTGCAGTTCCCCCTGGACACATGTCCAACTCTCTTTTCTATTTCCTGCTCTGCCAGAGTACCCACATCGCCTCAGGCAAGTTGTCTTTCCTTACACGCTTCAGTTCCTGTCTCTAAAACAGGCAAGAGCCGTACTTTCTTAATTAAGAAGGGATCTGTACAACAAATATTGCAATACCAGTGCCTAATGATAAAAAGGTCCAACACAGACTGTACAAAATAACAAGCTACATTATTTGTTTGGACAGTACTATCACATATATAGTTAGCAGCTCAAAAACTGTTGGAAAAAGTAGTGGCTCAATTATAATATACTAAAAAAATTCTTAAAATGTGTAACTTAAAATATTAACGGATATTGTTCCCCTTGAACATCCATCAAAGAAGGGAGCAAAACATAAAACTGACATCACAAAAATGACAGCAGAAGTATGAAATTAAATGAGAGACAATAAAGGAAAGGATGGATGCATTAGTGAATTACTTTGCGTGCAAGAAATCCCAACTGGCATTAGCTGCTCCAGCGGACCCAGTGGGCCCTGATGCTTTATTTACCTACAGGTGAGAACAGACAAGTGTTACACTGGAGCGTCACCTCTACAGCAAGCTTGTGCACAGCAAGGGGAGGCCTACCCACAGAATTTATGCAACAGCACTTTTAACGTATGAAAGCTAGGACAATAAAAACAGTGACTAGTGTGATTTACACCAGTGGAAACAATTACCACATTAGGTATGCAACCTTTCAGTAAAACAAGAACTTCTCTGCTTCACATTTGGGGTTGGCAGGCATTTAATGGTCAGTTGCAAAGTTTCTCTCCTACCACAGACTTCTGTTACAGCCTCTGTATCATGGCTAGGCGTTGCCAGCACGGCAGCATGAACACACGGTTCTTTTCACCAGAAAAATCTCAAGCTATCAGGACACAACAAACATGTCATGTTTTTAACTTAATCGTTAGTATAGAAACAGTCACAAACTGCAGTAAGGAAGCAGGCACAAGGAGAGAATGTTTTTATCAGCATTGAGGAAACTTGGTATTATCACTTAGGCAGCTACAGTGTAAAAAAAAAAAAAAAAAAAACACAAAGTTAATGCAGAGTGCTGGTCAGATGCCCTACTTATTTTGCTTGGAAGTTATTCTTACCCCGTTGTTCCATATTTTCTTGGTACATCAGAGGGGTGAGTTTTACCAGGCCACAAGTAAAATCCAGGCCTCGTTTGTCAAGCAACTCCTTGCAAAGCCAAGAATATACTACTAGCCAAATCAAATCCCATCTATGAAAGATCTTCCTCCTCTTGATCCGTTTTTAAGTCTTAACAGAAAAGGTTAACAAGAAATTCTGTATCCACATATAAGCTCTACTTCACAGCATTGTCTTTCAGCTCTCTGCTTCCTGAAGTCTCATTCACTTACTCCTTTTAATCTTCCTTGTCCATTCAGAGTTGGATCTCAAGACTTAACATCCTTCAGTTACAGTTGCAATACATCAAATTGAATTTAACTCTCCTCTAATTTAATAGCAGCATACAATTAAAGGAACAGTAAACTGCACCCATAACAGCAGTCTTAGACCACAAAAATTTGCTCAGAAGTAACACATTGTTTCACTTACACTAATTACAAAAGTATTTATTTGCCTTCCAGTCCCAGTATGAGGGACCAACTTAGATGACCAAATTAATTTTTCAGTCACAGTGTTGCAAAGAGCTGAACAGAGTCTGATGTCACCACTCGACAAACATACCGTGTAATATGAAAGAAGGTCTCGAGCAGTGCTGAAGAATTGAAATGGCAAGAAGTAGGTCTAGATTTCTGCTCTGATTAGATACCATTGTTGCAGTGCTTATTCTTGGGTTAAATTTTGAAGGAAAGGTTTATAAATTTTTGCACTCCACAAGGCAAAAATTCCCTGTAAAATAATTTAGAAATGCACAAGACATTACGTGCCAATTCAGAAGCAGCAGTGGCAACATAAGAACATGCATACAAACACACAGGACAGCATTCTGCTCAACTTCCAGGTTCAAGCATCAGTATGTTCTGTTAGAGAGAAAATAAGCTTAAAGAGCCTAGCAAATTATATTTAACACTCCTTTTATTGCAGTAGAAATTTTAGTTTTTATAAAACCCTCAAATTACAGGATATACATATAGTGAATCTCATTCAAGTCTTTAGCAGCTGTAGAGCATTACTGCATGCAGTTGCTTCTGCAGTGTGCAAGTGTTCTATAAATAGCTAATCATGTTCAGAGAGCAAGACAAGTAGTCAAAGAATATCATATTCAATTAGCAACTGGTTCATCAGTACCAAGAGGTTGAGCAAAAAAATGAAGTAAGTGTATAAATACATGGCTCTGATCTACAAACTAATACAACCGGAAAGTCTGAATGATATCCACATCACAAATAAGAACTCAATAGTCACAGGAAAATACTTTGCTTCAAAACTGTTTTCGGAAGTGTTTCACATTAAATTTATCTGACCAAGGAAGAATAGTTAAGTACAGTGCTACAGAAGTTTACAAAAGGCCAATGAAACCTATTTAATTTTATGCAGTACATTAACTACACAAGATTAGGCAAATACTTTCCCTTGAATTTATGGAAAGAAGTTGTGTTCAGACATAATATTCTTTTTCCACGACCAACCTTTTAGCTGCTGGGTGAATGCATAATCAGCGCTCACTTCTGTAGTCATGACACTGGCTTCAGATCAGCCATCAGATGGATTTATGCCAAAAAAAAAAGTCTTCCACCCATTTGTTTCAGAAGCTGCCTAAACAGGTGCAATCCTTTAAGCAAATTTCCCATCACAATGAGAGTCTCGGAAACTGGAAGAACAATTTATACAGAGCTAGCTACAGGTTAATTTTCTAAAAGGCTGACATGCTTGAGTTACTGCAGTCTCACATTTGTGTAGACACGAGAACAAATCTGCAAAAGTTACTTGATTTACATTGATTAGTTCACTTATGAGATGGTTAAAAGTTTAAGCATTGCATCTTTGTCCGAAAAGCCTACAGGTCAGCAATTTGGCTTGGTAAAACATCTTGTTATGACAAGGTAACTGCACAGAGTTTTCCACGATCAGAGTCTTGAGATTTCTTCCAACAATGTAATGTAAGACTATGTCACAAGGTAGAAAGTTGGAAGAGTTTTTTTAAATAGTATTAATAAAAATAGTCTCTCCTTCAGAAAAGATGTTAACTGTGTCAGCTTGACTGAATTTAACAAAAGGGATTAAAATTTAAGTGGGCCATATTTTTCCATCGAGTATAGTAACTTAGACAAAATGCTTCTACAGATACATTTAGTAAGCAGAAGAATACTGTCCAAAGTGTACTGCATAGGTATGCGTACCAATTGCTATCCACTGGAGACATCCTACAGTAGCTAGAGTTCAAACTATCGTAAACCTACTGAGCACAGACTTCTTAACGTTTTAATCAACCTCAAACAATCCTTGATTCCTAAAAACAACCAATTCCGTATGACTGGGCATGTTTTGGATAGGATGCAGCTACTTTTTTTCCACCAATTAGCAATACAGCACAGTAATTTTAAGTTGCCATGACTTGCTTTTGATATGCTAAATTTCATATTATCTCCAAGAAAAGCATATACATATTTTTATACAGCCTGGAGTGAGATCAGTGTAAAACCAGGAATTTATAATCATCAGCAGAAGTGCCAGCTGCTCATAATGTTCACAAAACACAAGTGCCTGAAATTTGGCTATGCAACAGTTGGTGCCAATCTGCTTATAAAGGAAATGCTGCTGAGGCACAGTCTTCTTACAAAAACAGGGCATGAGGGCTTCATTATTAAGTGTTCAACAACAATCCTCAGCTCGGTGAAGAGAGTCCTGAAAAAATCAGATATAAAGAGAGTTTTAAAATCCTACAGCATTTATCAGAGGTAAGTATCATCTAAATCTATCTTTTTCATTCACTCTTTTTGTCAACACCTCCCCACACACTCTAGTTAGCAAGTTCTTTAGATCAAACTCAGTGCTTCAGTATCTTGCAAGAGGCTTCAGAATTCTTGTCCTTTAAACATTAACATTTTAATTAACTTTAGGTCAGCAGCTTCCAGCTGAGGACAGATATAAAGACAGCAGAAAAATTCACCCTTCAAGTGAAAAAAAGACACATTAAAAAAAAGAAAGAATAACGCTTCATCAGAAATAGCGTAAGGAGTTGGGAGGTAACTGTGTGTTTGTGCTGCTTCTTGCCAGAATGCAAGAACCCTGTACTCTAGAAGCAACTATTAGAAGGCAGACATGAGAATAAAGCCCACAACACCGGCTTCCTTTGAAACTACATAAATGTCAGCAGAACATCTTGGATAAACCAGTTCTATTGAAAGTTAGGTTTAATATTGCACAACTTAAATTATTTTTAGATACCAAAGTAGTAAAGTGCCTTCAGAGTTGGCGTTTGTTTTATTAAAAAAAAAAAGTCTACCAAGATGGAACAATTCATTTCTTACAAAATAGCAGGGAATAGGAGGCAATTAAGTTTATGATTCTCAGACTTGTCTTTGCATACCATGGCAGCCAAAGCCACTTTCTTGGTACTTCAGCAAACCATTTTCTAATGGAGTAGCGATCAGACTGGCAAGTATGTTCACAATACCTTACGCTATGCAATGCTTGTCGACCTGAGCAAATCCTCATAGAAATATTTATGGTTTCAAAGTTTAAAGCAATAGTATTGGCTTGACGAACCTTCAAACAAAATCAATAAGGCTCTGTTTCAATCATAATTAACCTGACTTATAAATTTAACTAAATGAGGTAATGAATGTGTTTAAGATTATCCACAGATTTGTTTCTGTCAACATCACAAGTTCATAAGTGCCTGTTCATGTATAGACTTAGTCTCCGATAGACCTGGAATCTAAAAATAAGAGTATCTTTCTGGTAATTGGCTGCAGAACAATTAAAAGACTCTTCTCCTAAAGTGTAGTTTTAATTACACAAGCATGTTCTGGAAGTTCCCATTCAAGGACAGTGGTACATTCCAGAAGAGCTCAGTCACATGAAATAAATGTAACCTTGAACCAGCTGGTTTGGTTTTTTTAGCATCCAGGTGTATTCCACATTCTATAATAATAAATCTGCAAATGATAATTATGAGTTTTACATTCATTTTACAATGAAAGACTTCTGAATGCCTAAACACTATGCAGTTAAACATTAAGTTCCAAAATCAATTTAGTGCTTACCGACAGTATGGATTTCGCCGAGAGGAGTAGCGTAATGTAAGAAATCTATAGTAAATGAATGGCTGGAGCAGACTCCCTTGCCCACTGAAAGAGAATAGAGAAGTAGAGCTTAATATTGACCCAAAAAAAAGCCAAAACCAAAACCAGGACTTTTCCTAACAAAAGCAAGCAAACTACTTAGGCTCAAAAAAAGCTAAATTAGGGTCACATTGGTTCAGCTAATCTAGATCTGACAAGAAAGAGTATGTAACCATACACTTACAAAAGCAGAAACTTACATTATAGAATAAAACTGCTCAATGAAGCAGTTAAAGAAGTGGTGTTCTTGTACTGATTTTATATTGATGAAGTTTTTTTTACATGCCTCATTTCTGGTGGTGGGCAAAGAATCACAGAACTTATGGTGGACACCTGTTCAGTATTAAGAAAAAACTTGCTGGTCAAGCACAGAAATTAGCTGACAAATAGTCCAGTTACAGTGAGCTTTTTCAGTTCTAACTGTAACACTTTGGATATCTGGACCATATTTCTAGTATCTTTTGCAAAACTGGAGACTATTATAGATGTTTTGAGATCTTAATGCCAAGCTGATATCCGACTATTTCAGTGTAACTGAAATTAGTTTTTGATACTTTACAAAGCTGCCGTTTCACATGACAGTGCTGTAAAATAGTGAAAGGGTAGCATACAAACCATACATAGCAAAGCACAGAAATACCAGGAGTTTAATTGTAATGGCTGAAGCTTCTTTATATAGCACAATATTAAAAAGCTCTGTTTGAATTTGAACGTGACAGTTCCAGTAACTAGGGCTCCTTCAAGTATGAGTGGTATCTTTACCCAGAAGAAAAAAATATAAAGTGAAAAGGAAAGTGAGCTACAGGAGAGGGAAAAGAGGAAATCTTGCACCTGTACAGTATTTACAAACAATTTAATATGCTAAAACAGTTTAAAGAACAAATTTTCACAATAGCTGCATTTAATCATTATATGATTATTTTTTTTTATAAGATATATGATCTTTTACAAGCTTCAGTATCTACTAGTTGACATATCAAATAGCAACACTTCACATGCTAAATTCCCCATAAATGGGGGGGGAGGGATGGAAGTTTGCCTAAAGAGAAGTTTAAAGCACTTTAAAGTTTCAGATACTGGATACAAAGTGCATCTGTCAGTTGGTAAATGGCCTTAAACGAAATGAAATCCTTCAGGGCTGAAGCACTGAAGTGTTCAGCTGACATATCAAAAGATAAAGACAAATTACGCATTCTATCAACTTCCAAGAAGATAAAGCCTCCCTTCTGCTGCCTGTGAGACCACTCAAGACAAATGCTCTCACTGTGCTATGATTTGTATAGAACAAAGGGCGTTATTCCCCCTCCAAATATTAAAAGGCAATGACCCAAACTTCAGTGACTGGCAGGTCGTTATGCCTATATGACTCCAGTGGGATTCCAACATGCATAGGCTCAAGATCCCTAAAATGAATTCAACAGCCTGCACAGCAGGCAAAACCAAATGGAATCCAAAAAAGAGACAAGGGTCACTGGTCAGAAGTAACACAGGAGAGGACATAACCTACTCCTGCTTGTGCACTTTTAGCACAATGAAATGTCATGCCACTTCATTTTCTGCAATCTAATAATCAAAAATAAGAGTCCACTTTCAGTGAAGCTGAAGATCTTAATATTTATTACACTGACCAAAATTAAACTTACTGAACAATGCATACAGGCCTGAAAAACTTCGATTTGACCCGGCAATGTCACCTATGCTATGAAAGGGAAGGGGGTTTTGGTGCACAGTTATATCAGAGTGAATGCTTTTTGATGTCACGATGCACCAACTTGAGAAGTCTGGGAACCACATGAATCGAACGCTAAGTTAAAGCCTTGGTCAGACAGAACCATACAAATACAAGATCTGTGACCCACAGAAAACTCAACTGCAAAAAGTAACCTTGTGTAGAGTTTCTAATTCTGAAAATATTTATTGTTAATTCTTACCTGAAGAGCATAAAAACTGTAGCTGGCATCAGGAAAATTTCATTGCAAGCAATGAATTTTAGAATATTCTGCTGATTAGCGTTCAGTTTCTCTAAAAGATTCCTCAGAAAGGGCAGGCTATTTGAACCTCGTGCCTTTAAAGAAGAAAAAGATTGCCAGAAAACATACAAGTTACACCGATTTTCTGTAGCACAAAGAGATCAAAATACTAACAATTATCACTTACAACTCATTTCAGCATTTTAACACTAGATCCTTTAAAGGTATTGAAATTAGTATCCCAAAGAAAACTACCGGAAGCTTGGAACACCACAACTACATAGAATTCAATTAAAAACATGAGGTGTTGCAATTCCCTTACCCACCCATTGTAGGTACAACTGCATAGAGATGGCCACAAGCCTTAGTCTGCCCGCTAGGAGGAAGCACCTATGGTAGCAAGATAGCTCAGTTTGGAACACCAAAGGTTGGAGTTACGTTAAGCTGCACAAGGCAGTTCATTGAGCAGCAGGTCCAACTGGCAAGTATTTTGCTTGCCAGCCTCACCCTGCAGTTTGTTATTTTACTACTGAAGTAGAACATTAAATTTCACAGGCTATGGTTTAGCTTGAAAAGACATGGCTTAAGTTGAAACTTAACTGTTACACAGCTTTTGCTTCCTTCAAAGAACAGCATTTGAAGAAAAATAGTTAGTGTCAACTCCAACATATCATTGAGTTATAACAGAAGAGGGGGGAAATCCAACCCCCAAAAAGACTTCTCAGATTCTCTGCGCTGAGATTCCATGCTACAGTTTCACTCTAACTCCTCTAGCGTAGCTAAAGAAAACCATAGCTGCAACTCAAATCTGTTTACAAACCCCCAAGAATACCAACAGTACTAATCATATCATACATCATATCATACTTACATCAAGAACCTTCTTTGTATATGTGGCAGCGTGAAGCAAAGAGAACAGCAGAACTGGAAAAATACTCACTGAAGCAAGCAATAAGGAAAATTATAGGCTGCACAAGTGCTTCATTTCTCCGTGATGTTATGCTAACACACAAGTCATAGCTTGACGGCTCTTTGCAAGAGGCTGGCTGGAACGACCTATACTGGATTAAGGCGTTGTATGTGTCTAACATCTATATTTATAGCTCTTCCTTTGCTTCTTACACCTCCTCGCTATGCATTTTTATTAACTTCAAAATGTGCCTGTATGCAGGTATGCAAAAGCATATCCATTACAAACCAGTGCATTTCTACTGAAATGGATTCTTTCTGCACGAAAGACACACGAGGTTACTACTTAAAATCTATCAAATACACGTACTCATAATATTTTTTTATTAAGATATGCTACAAAATGCATTTCTTTACCAAAGAACATGCAATTGCCAGCCATTCAGATTTTAGAGAGCAAGAATAGAGACATTCCTCGGCCAGAGACATTTTAAGAGTAAGATATTAAGCATACATACAAAGTGGCACAAAGAAAAGTCAGTTCTTACATATCACCTTTGACAAGCCACAGGAGTGAGCCTTTTTTGCAGACTTTCTCTGTTTAAAAACTTATCTGAAAAAGCTACTACTGAGTAATTGTCTCTCTACATGATGTATGTCCTACTTACAATGAGGAGTAATATATAAACCCTGTACTAGTAATAAAGTTACCAGCTTCTCAAAGTATCACTTGAGGCTGGTCATAAAATCCACCGAAATAAGTCTCAGGAAAAGAAAATCTTAAGTAGCCAGAGACTGCGGTGCACTAGTTATAGAGGCGATTAACCTGAATATGGATCGATCAACGTAAGCCTCTCCTATTTTTCACAGAGTATGCTCTATGAATAGCAAACATATTCCAGTTTAAACTAGTTTTTCAAATCATGGCACAGGTGATGAAAAGAATCAAGTTTTTAAGATATTTAAAAACATTACCAGGATGACACAAGTAAAGGATACTTGTAACAGGGTAGGAATTCACAAAGATAAGAGAGTACAACAGGTAGTGGCAGCTGTCCTCCAGCAAAGCCTGGGCCAGAAAGGCCCTGCTAAGCTGGAAGTGCGGTAGCCTTTGGTGTAGTCGGAGGGCACTAGTAAGAGCATTTGCCAGCAAGGCACGCTGGTAAAAGCTTGCTGCTTCATGCAACCTGCAAATCATCAGAGGAGACGTTACCATGTGAACCAAGCCCCTGCTCAGAAGTTTTCCACCCTTGAGAATTGCATCACAATCGCACAGTACCTGAAGTATTTCTAGTATTGTACATAAGCACTGTTACCAAACCACAACTAAAAAAAACTGGTAACACTGACTTACTGCGGTGCCAAAGGTAAAACAATTCAATATATTACTCCATAACTACACATTAAAACATGCATTTGCCACTACAGTTGCTCGACATTTTCCAAACACACCTAAAAGTGTTTTAAACCAAGCTAAAAATCTGTAAACTGTTCTGACAAAAAGCATCCAAGTAAGCTGAATAATAGAAATTTACCCTTATGTGCAAAACAACTCTATGAAAAGGGAGTGCAGTTGCTTTGTAAATGTTAATGCTATTGTACAATATTATAATACATACCCTAGAAGAGGCAGGACAAATAAAGCTGAGCAGTAAACTGTGAACAAGCGAGAAATCCACATCGCTGTATCCAACTTGTTAGCCATCAGAAATTGCTACATTAGAAGAGAAGAAAAAAAACCCAACCCCCACAGAAGTTGGTATCTTAATATTTGCATGCAGTGAACATTTTTCCCTCCCATATTAAATTGTAACTCTCTCTCCCAACTTTGAATAGAAGCGAATTATAGCTTGAAGCAAAGAGCATCTTTTTGTTCTGTACGAAACTTGATTCAAACGATGTTTCTAACCAGATCAAAAATAGCTAGGGTGTCTCAGAATCAAAAGGCTCCTCTGTATATTACAACAAAATATAGTGGTAAAATCTTGCACAGAGGTAGTTTTTCTAAACAAACCAACCTCACAAAACAGCCAGCTTCTATCACACAAGGTCTTTAGACCTGACTGACTTTTGCATCTATTGCTTCAAGGTTCCTTTCAGAATACACTTCGCACGCCTGGGGCTACGTCTCCATGCTTCTTATGGAGGGGGGAAAAAAAGAAGGGGTCAGGTAAAGTTAGCATAACTACATCATAAGGAAAGCAGCATCGTTTTGGCCTACATATTTTTGGCCTCAAAAAAAAAGAAAAAAAAAGCTTTCAACGGTAATCTAGCACCTCTCCTGTTGCTAGGCTCTCCTTTAGCCACAGCCCTCTCACGCCTGGTACAGTCCCCGTACCAGAAAGCCCCTAATGAAACACGGCATGCTTTTGGCTGTTCGGTGCCTAAGAGTCAAGACGGCCGCTTCCTTTCTCCTGCAAGAGTCCAAAGTTTTTTTCCACATTTGAACCAGCTTTTGAAGACTGCTCGTCTTCCTCTTTGTTCCCAGACCCTTTTTATGAGAGCGGCCGGAAATTAACCTAACTAACCTGCAATAGCCTTCACATCGTTACCCACTGGCTTGCACAATATAACCACAGACGTAGAGCTGCTGCCGCCGGGAATTGGTCCCCATTGAGACGTTTTCGGGAAGGGCGGCAGAGCAGCACCACGTTTTCTAATCCGAAAGTGGAAAAGCCGCTTCCCCCTACCCCTGCCCGGGCGAGGGGCCGGCCGTACCGCCGCTCCGGCGGGGACACCAGGGCCGCCCGCGCCGCCAGAGCACCACCCTGGCCGGCCCAGGGCCCTCACACCCCGCCAAGAGCCGGGCCGGCGCCGCGGCCTGCTCCCCGCTCCCCCACACCCCCCCCCACGCCCCCGGGGGCTCCTTACCACGGCTCCGCCGCCGGCCCCGCCTTGCATGGGCCCGTTCTGCGTGGAGTCCGCCATGGCCGCGCCTGAGGGGAGAGAAGCGCCTCAGCTCGGGCCGCCGCCGCCTTCCGACCTCTTCCGGCCCCGACTCCGGCCCGGCCGCCCGCGACCCACCGCAAGTGCCACCAACGGCAGAGCACCGCGCGCCACCGCCGCCGCCGCGCGCACCCCGGATACGGCCGCACGTCACTTCCGCCGGCGGCCTTGCTGGGCAATGTAGGCCCGGCGGCGTCACGCTTCCGTCACAAGGCCCTGTTTGGGGGGAGGCGGCGGCGGCGGCCCCAGGCGGTGTCAGCGGGGGTGGCAAAGGAGCGGGGGCCTTCTGCGCTGCCCCGGTGCTGCGGTAGCACACGGTGGTGTCACGCAGCGGTGACGCAGTGTGCGAATCGCGGCGCCCTCGGGCTGCGGCGGTGCGTGGCAGCGTTAGCGGTTCCCGCGGAGGGCTGATGCAGTCTGAGCTCCATCCCTGCGGAGCGGGGGAGAGCATCGGCCTGCCGGGGGGGGACAGCGAGAAAGGGACTGTGCACTTAAATTTACCTATTTTAATGAAATATTAATAATAAAATAAAATAATGAAATATATAGAATATGTACAAAACCAATATCGAGCTCCCGAGGTGACTGTCATGTCACCGGCTGGCACTGGGGCAGTCCCAGGCTGGACTCGGTGACGGACGGGGGCTGAATTCTGGATCTGCATTCAGGATGGGGACCAAAGGCAGACGGACAGACAGAGTCCTCCTCAGACGTCGGCCATCAAAGACAGACACTGACCGTTTGATCCCTCATCTTTTATACTGAGCATGAGGCAGATGGGGTGGAATACCCCGTTGGTCAGTTTTGGGTCACCTGTCCTGTCCGCTCCTCCCCGCAGGTGGGACCCCACTGCGCTTTTCTGCTTCCGACCCTCCAGCGGGGTGAGTAACACGGTTGGTTGGCCGTGGGTGTTACAGCAACAAGAGCCTCTCTGCATACCATGCCTGGGCATCAACTGTAAACAATCAGGTCTTATCACTCTGGAAGCAGATACCGTTGGAAAAATACACTGTTCATTTCAGAGGGTGCAGATAGTTAGAAGAGGCTTAGCTGGAAAGTAAAATAACTGAACAGAAAATCGATTCTGTTTTACCTCAAACCAGGACAGTTCCCTACAACGTAAAATGGCAAAAAAAAGAAGTGTGCCTTTTCAAAGCTTCGTGTGCCCAAACATCCTGTAAGCAGTGTCAAAGTGCAGCAGCTTTGCAGTAAGTTTCTGAAATCCTTGGTCAATAATCATTAAAGCTAAGGAGCATTAATCAAGCACAGGTATGTTGGCAACACTGATGGGAGGACCGAGCTGGATGGCACAAGGCAGAAGCCACCTGCTCGCTCTGCAACACATAGCACACACCATTTGCAAGGTCTTGGAAAGGGTTCATCCTCCTCTCAGTAATCTGACACTTCTCTTAATATTGATTTTATTATTTTTTTTGTAATGATCTGTGCGGGGTAGCTACGCCGGCATGTTTCTGTTCTCAGCTGGAAGTCTGCAAATCAAGTATAACTCGGCTGAAGTGGTATCAAAAAGAAAAGCCAGCGCAGGCATCGAGACCGACACCTTTTACAGAATCACAGAATGGTCAGGGTTGGAAGGGACCTCTGGAGATCATCCAGTCCAACCCCCCTGCCACAGCAGGGACACCTACAGCACATTGCACAGGACGGCGTCCAGGTGGGTTTTGAATGTCTCCAGAGTGGGAGACTCCACAACCTCTCTGGGCAGCCTGTGCCAGTGCTCTGCCACCCTCAGAGTAAAGAAGTTCCTCCTCATGTTAAGGTGGAACTTCCTGTGCTCCAGTTTGTGCCCGTTACCTCTTGTCCTATCACTGGGCACCACTGAAAAAAGACTCTTCCCATCTATCTGGGACCCTCCCCTTAAGTATTTATAAGTATTGATAAGATCCCCCCTCAGTCGTCTTTTCTCTAGACTAAAAAGACCCAAACGACTTCGACGTGCAGCTGCTGTAGCCTCCTGCCGTTTGTCCTCCTGGGTGTCTCTCAAGGACATGCAGCAGGTTCCCCCTTCTGGCAGCGTGGGCTTCTGGACAGCAAGGCATCTGCTCCACTTTCTAATCATTCCCAGATGCTGTCAATTCCTCTTTAGCAGCAAAAAAACCAAAACAAAACAAAACAAAAACCTACATATTTTTGTGACCAAAGATGTTGGAACCAACATCTGCAATTGGCCTCATTTCTGGCTTACGATGATTAAACTTGAGGATTGATTGGAAGAGATTCGGGAAGGCATCAGGAGAATGTGTAATGAAGTACGTTGATGGAGAGGGAGCGGTGGAAGAGTCAGCTGATAGGGATTCTAATACTGCGACAATTACAAGTAAAATAAGGCTTGAAGCTAATTAACACTTTTTAAAGTGAAGATGCAGAACCTGATTTTCCACTTCTTTTCCCAGCCACTCATCTTTAACTAAAGAGGCTGCAAAGTAGGTGCAAGAACAACCTGCTATTTTGGGACCATTTTTCTACAGGTTGAGGAGACTCCACGGGTCAACAGCACTCGAGAATTAGGGCTCTCTGTGTGTCTGCTGCCTGTTCTCAAACATCTAATAAAAAGCCTGACAAGCACTTATGGTAAACCAAAATTAAGACTTTGAATATTGCCCCAGTAAATTAAGTTTAACCACTAGCAGATTATTTTCTTTATTACAGAAGAAAACATTAATGTACCCAGGATATTTCTTTAGATGCAACTGAAGTGGGGAAATACACATTGAAGACCACCAGATGTTTAACGCTGCCAAACTGCAATGTCACGAGGGAGAAAAACCTTCTGACCAGTCTTCAAGATTACGTATTTCTTAAATGGACCTAGGATGACAAATCCATGTCTTTATCAGGAGTGCTTATTTATTTCTTAGAATTTGTGATTTAGGAAGGACTGAATACACACGCATACAAAACATTTGTTCTTAGAGTCCGGTTTGCTGTCTGTCAGCCACAACGCAGAGCTTTATATTTTCTTTTTGCAGAAGTTGTCTTTCACAGATTGGCCTTGATTTCATTTAAACAGAATGTTAAACCATTGTTTATTCCCCAAAGTTGATGGCTTAAAAACTGCCAAACTTTGGAAAACTTAATAAGGAACATCACACTTGGCCCTTTACAGCCTGGATGTCCCCTTTGGTTTGTATCAATTTTTCTTTTCCCGACTTTCCCCTTCACTTTTGTTCTGTGTCTGTTGTCGCTTATTGTTTGATATGATCTCTCCCGTTGAGCAATTGGGACCGTGCTGCAGTTCACTTTAACTTGAGGGAAGACATTAAATTATATCTTAAGGAATCAAGTTTCGGCTATTGGCTTCTCCCTTTCCCAATTCTCCTCTGCTGTGATATTGCTGATTGAGCAGAGAGGAGGGGCAGAAATTGATTCCTGTGTTATTAACGATTTGGTTTCTGACAGCTGTAAAGGGATTCTTCCGGACCGTCAAAGCACCAGTTTGCTTCCACCGCTGATTGATAGTTCAGATATTTAGAAGAGTACCATTGCGATTGCTGAGGACTGATCTGCCTCATGAGCAGCGCAGCCCCATTTGTCCTCCACGGCAGTCCAACACGATCAGCACAGGCAGATCTGAAATTGCGACTCACACAGCTCGCTGTTTCCCCCCAGTAAATCTGTAAGCCCATCAGGGAATTATTGGCAGGAATGATACCTGGGATCAGCTCGCTCTCAATTTTAAAAAATATGGATGCAAAGAGATATGTTTTGACCTTTTGGGCCCAAACATATACACTTACTTCCATGCACCCCTGAAGTCTCAGGGGAAAAAAAAGAAACCACCTCAGTATGTCTGCAAAATTCACATATTTTAGAAATATATGAAAGAAAATATGCAATGCTTTGCGTTTGTTCAGCTCCAGCTGAGACCCTCCAGACACTGCAAGTTTACTAATGCTCACAACATCAGTCCGAGTTAGATGTTCAATGAAGACTTTGGGTCAAAAAGGTTGGCAATTCACTTGTAGGCACACGAGCATAGCTGGGCTGGAAACAGAATCCACGGTTCCTGAGTCCCCACTGCCACTTTCCTTCGTAGTCACTATGTGTTTTCAGATGAGATCATTTGCAACACTCCATATGTAATTTGAAGCCAGTTTCAATCTTCGAAGAAGGAGGAGGGGGCTTTTATGGTGTTTCAAAAGAATTACCAAGAACCTCATTACAGACACTATGGAAATATTTTATAAACGAAAATTATTATTAAATACATTTTGGTGGCCATAATAAATACTCTCTAGAACCAGTATTTTACATTGCAGATTGGTTTAAATTTGAGCTTTTTATTGTCTTTTTAATAGCATCACCATCAGAAGCATGCAATCTTTTGTGGTCTCCGGTGGCCTCAGTTCTCAATCATTTGAACAGAAGCCGATGTGGCATTGTTTAGGTGGTGCTCACCACCTTGCAGCATGGAGCACTTGAGGTCCAGATAATGATTTATCTATTTTGTCCTTCTTGATTTGAAAGAAGGTACTGTTGCTGGCATCTGTATACAGTTTTCATTTATTTCGAATAAAAGAGAGAACATTCCTCCAAGGTCGATAGGATTGCAATTCCTCATAGCCAAACTGGCTCCATTATTTGTATCAGTAGTGTATAACGCAAAGCTAAAATAAGTTTTTATGCAAATTTGTGATGAACAATTTGGTTCTTGTTTGTGGTTATCTCAAGCTGGCTGTCCAAATCTCAAGAAACAATAAAGGACATCGGGTCAACGCCTGTTACATTTTTCAGAAAAAGAAACAGAAGTCTTCTGTCTCTCTCTACCAGATTGCTTTGTGATTTTTGCTCGACGATCTGTAGCAATATCAAACATGGTCTTCTTTCTTTTCCCTCACAGCTGGAGTTTCCATGTACTCACCCTTCCTGGAAGGATTACCCTTTTAATCGCTGAGTGCCTGCCAAAGCAGTGAAAAAGGGAAAGCACAACCTTTTTGAAGATGTGCAAAATAAGAAGATATTCCTTCCAGTTGCTTTCGGTGTCAGCATTGTCATAACTTTCAGCATTTTGGTATACCCCTGTGTTATTAAGATATGTGACACAGAAGCTGCAAGTGTAAACTTAAGGTGATACACAGAACTATGGTAAATTCATATTTGTCTTTTTAGAGGTTGGAGGCATGGCATGTGATTGAATCAGAGAGAAACCATACCAGTGTATTTTATTTGCAATGTCTGACCCACTAAAGACACGAAAAATACCAGAAACTTGAGAATGGAAAGAAAGATGGGCAAGTGTTCTTTTAATAGAGGCAAGGAAGGTTAGGAGGATTTTAGAATTCTGCAGCAAGAGACCGTATCAACAAATGGAGGAACACAGTGAATTATAGATGTGAACATTCGACTACCTGTACTGGCTGATTAGAAATACGGCAGCAGGAAAGATTGATAAGCACCCTCTTGCAAGCTTGAAGAAGTATCTGGAAGTGTATGGATCAATGCTGAACTCAGTACTGAGCTGTTGGTAAAAGGCTCCTTTTCTCCTGCTGATCACAGGCTACAACGAGGGAATAAGAAGAGGACAAGGGACAAAACCCCAAAGCTGTGAGCTTTTCCAAGGAGAAGTTCAATTCACAATGCAAGGAGTGTTAGCTGTGTGTATGCATAGAAATGTGCAAAGAAATATTCCCTGTGTGGAATACTGTCTCTTACATGAACGGAGTAAAAACCCCACGAAATTTGGCGACAGTGACACTTGACATGGTACTGCACTAATAACTAAACACTAATGACACTCTAATCTGTGGTTCAGTCTTTTTCAGCAGAGATATTTATGAACAGGGTTACATTTCTGCCACTCATTCAGCATAAGCAGATGTTCGCAGGTAAGTAATCAGGGTTGCAAGCTGTATAAGCTGAATGAAAATGAACTACTGAGAAATTTTCTGCTTTTATCTGAAGGTCGCTCAGGCCAAAGGCTCCCCTCAGCATAAGCGTACCAGTCAGACTGTGGGGAATCCCACCCCATTCACGTAAAAAACTTTTCTCACACCTACAGGAACTGGGGGGAGGAAGGGGGGCTGCACAGCTTTTGTTCTCTGCACCCCCAAAGCTGCCTCTGGTTTCATCCATCCATAAGCATCTTTTGACGTTTGTTCATGTCTGTCAGTACCATCTGCACTCTCAAGGCCATTACAGAAGTACCTAGGCAGTAAATATTTTACAGGTATATATAGAAATCCTTATTAAAATTAGAGGAGACTTCAGAGAGAAGCTTTTGATTTTGGACAGTTTTTACATAATCCGGTATGTCTTCCCAACCAGGGTAGGTTCCAGGGGTCTCATTCATTTTGTCACATAAATTCTTCTTGATCTTTTACTGCATACTCCAGGTGCTGAATTTTCAAAAGCACTTTGCGGTACAGCTAAACCCTGAAATCAGTAACTTTCTGCCCTGTTTGTGAGATCCCATTCAGAAATTCAGTCACAGAAAACTGGATGGATGATGACATAGTAGGGGAACGTGAAAATATTTTTAACATTTTATATTTGATATTAAGTTGTTTAAACACGGTGGGCTGACCTGTCTTCTGTAGACATTTTGTTGCTTTTTTCTTTTGGAGGTGGGTATTTTTATTCATTCACAGCATAGCCAATTCCAAACATAGGAGGCCAATGCTCCAAAGGTTCCAGTTTATATAATCAATCCCTCTATTTTTTATTTTATTCTATATAATTTAATTAGAGTAATCTAGGTCTATAATCATTGCCAAAAAAAGTATATGCATATTTTATCCAACTGTTTTTTGTGGCCACTGATAATCAATAAAAGCTTAGAACTTAGAAAAGATAAAGAATACATGGAAAGACAATCAGGTTAATTAGATTTGTCCTTCCAAACAGTCATAGGTAAAGTCCATCCATTTAAATCTGATCTAATCATGTGCTGAAGTGGCGTGAAATTGAATGAAATCAAGCTGTCCATATCCCAGAAAATGTTCTTACTGAGATATAAAAATCCTCAAGGATACCAATTAGTCAGCTAGTCCACTGATAAGTCAAGGATAAGTTTCTCACTCAGTCATAATGCTTCCGATTTATATATTGACCGCGGTGGCTGGTAATGGAAGCGTATTCTTTGAGGCTCATAACTTTTTATTGAATTCAGCCTTCTGTGTTACGACTTTTGCAGAAAAGAGCTATCTTACATTTCTTCTTTGGCAATCTTTGGGTGCTTATATGTAGTCACTAGTAATTATTTTATTAGAAAGGTAAAATACAGGGGGGCTGGGGTTCAAGGGAGGTATCTGGCATTATAAAAAGGAAATTGTAAGCAATCTAGAGACGGTCATAAGTAAAATGAAGAGTTAAACACAGAGCAAGATTATTGACATGGATGACAGCTTCTGAAATATAATGGTCAATGGTGTATCAGTCAGTGGCATGGGAGGAGATGCACGGGAAATTCTGGGAATGTCTGTAGAAAACTGTATACTCACTGTTAGCTTCTTCACTGCGGTTTAATGAGACTTTTGGTGAGTTATACCATTTATTCTTGTTGATACAAATTTTGATGAGGTGCACACTTCTGCAAAGAAACCAAATGTCCTTGACCTCATTTTCCTAATCAAAAGATAAAACAGAGATTTAAAAAAATTCTTCTTTGACATACATAAAGTTGTCTTACATTACAGTTTTTCCAGGACCACTACGAATAGTTCTTTGGTAAGGTAAGATAAGGTGTCTGGCACCTTTGTTTTAATCTTTATGGGTGACACTAGATAGAGGACCTTGATTAAAAACCTTGATCTATTAAAAAGTCTGGCAAGCTTGTCATGTGATTCCTTCAGTCGTTTGTCTGTAGCAAGAAACAATGTGCAGATGTAAAGTTTAAAATAATTCTGACAGGAGCCGGAAAAAAGTTGTGGAACTTCACCTGACGTGACAAAATTCAAATTGCAATGACTGCGTGGGTAATTAATATCCTGGGAAAGATGCTTAAAGGAGAAGGAACCCAGCCAGTGCTCAGTATAATTCCCATGATAGCCCCTCAGGGAGGCAGAAGCTATGAGAAGATGTCCTCAACAGGTAAATTCATGATGGGTGAGTTAGAAAAGACAAGAACGTGTTGGGCCAAGAAGGGTCATTCATGCTCAGGGTTTCAAGCAGCATTTTAGGATTAAGACTGGCAGGGTGGATAAAAAAGGAAAATGGGAAAAGGAGATGGAAAGGAAAGGGTGTAATTTGCACACTAATTTTAGCATAAGTGGAAAAAATCAGAGAAATAGACATATTAAAATAAAGGAACATCAGACAGGAGAAGGTTGAAGTGTAAGGCGAAAGCTGTAGCAGGTAGTGGGCTTGGTGACAGGGATGTGCTTGAGAAATGGGAGACGGACAATAAGAAATGAGAGAATAAATTACATGCAGCGGTATACTGCTCAAAGGTAGTGGAATCTGTATCGTTGGAGATTTTTCAAGATTCAGCTATGGTCCTACTTCAAGGGCGAGGTTGGACCACCTGGCCCCTGGGATTCCTTCCAATCATTATTTGTATGATTCTGTGAAAAGTCAAGGTCTTAAGCAGCAAAACTGAAGAAACTGAAACAACTAGTGATGGGTGTGACACCCACTATTGTCAGGATACCAAATACACGATGGAGTAGCAGGCATGGTTGTTAAGGGGTATTGAAGGATAATGACTCTTAAGGATTCATAGAAATTAAAGTGATGAGTAACAGTGAGGGTTAGTAACAGAATAAATGTTCTCAGGGATTCCATCATTATGAAAAATGTTGATTTCCAAGATACAGATGAAAGAATACAGGTTATTTGTAACCATACAGTGCAGCTATTCCAAAGTGTTACAGCTCACAAACTTCCTCATCAATACTGCATCAACAAGCTGAGCTGCTACATCAATCTTGGTTTTGGAATAATACAAATATTGTAAGATAACCATCTATTGAAACTAACTCTGGACCGAGCAATTGCAAGTTGATATGGTTTAAAATAAATTGAAGAATAAACAAAAGCTATTTATCTAAGCTTTTTGTGTTTTGCAGGAATATCCATTGATAAATTAAGTAAATCGTTGGTGAGGTCATCTGTACAGAGGAATTCAAGCAAAGGTGAAATAAGAAAATAAAAATTATATATGCTGTAGCAGGATGTCTAATTCCTCCCCCAGTCTCTTAAAACGGCCAGGAGAAAAAAAAATGTAAATTTTAGGTAGCGTAGGCTGCTGGAGGAGAAGACAGGGAGGTTGCTACTGATGCCACCACTCTCACATAGATCTGAATGAATACATACTAGAGAAAAGATATTGGAAATAAACATAATGGGTGAGATTTCTTAATGTAACAAACAATGGAAAAAAGAAAGGAATTAAGTTGTAAATCAGCTAAAAGTCAATGTAAGTTTATGAAAGGTGTCAAATAGAGTTGGTTTTCTGTAAAAAGAAAATGTAGTAGATTTCAGCTATCTCATCAGTTTAAAAATGGCATGATGCTGCATGGCACTGCTATTGGAGATGGAGAAGAAAAGTATTAGAGGAACCGCAGGTACGTAAGAAACTGGTTCTGGCAAAGATTAAAAGGGGAAGACTGATAGGTACTTACTAATGTAGTTCCTTAAAGATAAATTGCAAAACTGTTCTTGTTCATTATACTCATAATTGCATAATGGCATAGGTATTAGTGTGGAGATAGGGTTATCTGCTGTGTTGCAAAGATAGGAGGCATCTTCAAGACAAATAGATTGCTTTATCATTCAGAAAAAATCTGGATGCCTTCAAGGGCTTGAGAAATTGAAACAAGATCAAATTCAGTAGTAGTAAATGCAAAATCATAACCGTGTGGTCTCAAGAAAACTGCTAGTGGAAAGAAGCATCATCTGGAATTGACCTAGGTGGGGCTGAAGGTACCAGACTACCAAAGCACAAATACGACCTGCCAAAATGACAGGCAGTGAGGGATAAGTGTGATCCTCTGAGCAACAGGAAGAAATAGGGAAATATCGCTGCCATTGGATGTGGCAGAGATGAAACCTCATCTGGAACACGCTGTACAGTTCTGGTGACTTAAGTTCAAGAATAAAGAACTGAAACAGAAGTAGGGAGAGTTGTGTTCTTCATGGGGAATAGCTGATTTTATGAGCGTGCAGTAGAAGAGAATCGCTCTGTATTAGGTAACAACAGGACAGGCATGCGATTAGTTAAGTTGAAGTTGATACAAAAATAAATGCATATAAATTGCTATACATATATTTGGAGTAGAAAAAAGAAGAAGCCTCCTAACCAAACAGTCAGAATCTGTAACAGCCTTCCAGCGAGAACAGTGGAATTAAAACATCTAAATACTCTTAAAATGGAGTTTAGTAAGTTTATACAGCTTGACAACCCAGATGGTTCCTCCTGGGATGTTAAGGAGAAGCTCTCTTTGAATCATCTTTAAAGGGTTTCAGTTACTTATATCCATTCATTGGGAGGCACGAAACAGCATCAGACGTGATTGTTTTTAGTTTTGGTTTAAAGGACACAATGAACATACCCACAAAATTAAGAAAGTTTCAGTGGTTAGTGTGTTCTTTGGTATTTGCTGCTATTTTCATTTTCACCTGAAAAAAAATGCTGATAGTGCTGATACATTAAAATCCTAAGTAATTATTAATTTTTCAGAGCAAAAATGTTTCTCCATCATGAGTTTTTATTCAAACAGATGAAAATTAAATTATTTTTTTTTTAATAACCTCAAAACAAAAATCTACTCTGCAATTTCCAAGGGAAAACAGTTTTGCAAGATGTCTGGAAAAAAACATCTCTAAGGTTCTGTGACTAAAACAAGACACTATAGTGGATCCCATAGTCAAATGATTAAAATTTCCCTAAAAACTTGCCCCCCACTTTGGAACTGGAAACAAAAGCCTCGTAGAAGTGTCTAGAATACAAGTCACCAGGCAGGAGAAAGGTCTGCCAGTGCTGTCTCCAAGCACAAGGTAAAATCTTGGCTTTCATCTGAGTTTCCGAACACCAGTCTCTCAGACTTCATTGAATCTTTCCAAAGGTCAAGTCCCAGTCTTTGGCCTCCTTTTGGATGTGTTTTGGGCACCATCCAAGCCAAGCAAGTCAGAACCTTGTTCATCAGCTGTAATTCCAAGATCAGCCTTTCCTCGGTAGCATTTGGATGCTTTGAACCTAAGGTACAGCTAAGCTAACGGCCTGAAATATGAACGGAGAGCAGGTTGTGGAGCTTGCACTCTTGAAATCCGCAACAAAGATACGGTATTTTTGGCCAGGACACCAATTATTCACCCAGTTAACATGGTACCAACTTTCTGCAGTTGTCCATGGCCAAGATAGGGATGCTGTCAGAACTGTAGAGTTCAAAACATGGTAATCATAACAGGTCTGACTGCCCAAATTGACCACAGTCCTATGTAAAACCCACTTCATCAAGAATATTTTCCAGTGCAGCTGCTTTTATGAAGACTTCTGCTAAAAAGATACAAATAAAAATGTTTTTCCAGAACAAATATGAATATTGATAAAATTTGTTAGTCTAATGACCTTACTATCCTATAGTGGCAGTGTACTCTTCTAACTATTAAATATGATCAGGCTATTTTACAACAGTTTTAAACCAGAGAAGCCTCAGGCATAAACCATAGAATTTAATTATCTTCACCTGTGAGCATCAGCTCATGCAATAAAATAAAACTTGTGTCAATCAAATATTTATTTGGCTTGGCTTTGCATAGTGCTTATCAGAGGATTTATCACTTAGCAATAAAACTGGAAAATAATCATTCAAAAGTCCAACACAGATGAGTTAAAAAAGAATATAAATAAGAACATGTAGATCTGTCTTCTAACTGTAACTTCTGATTCATGTTAAATTTATGAGTGAATCATCAAATTAACGCATTTCTATTCCTAAAGTATTTTTACTTCTAATTAGGATATACTTTAAAGTAGGCATTTGATACATGGAAAAACAAAATATTTAGCGTAGGACAATAAACAGGTTTTTGTCCTCTTCACTTGGTCAAATACATGCGCATCATGAGGACACAAATGTCTTTCATATTAATGCTCTTATCAGAATGGTATCCTGTGTTCAGTGGACAGCCCAGAGAAGAGACTAAATGCTGCAAAACTGGTAAAAATGAGAATGGAGGGCCAAATAGTAGCTAAAGGGAAAGGTTAGTGATCAAATGTATTATGTTACGCCAAAAGAATGAGCCGTGGTTTCTCAACTCTTCTGAAGATGCCACCCCTTGCTCTACAAGAGGTAGCTGGGTCAGAAGACAGATCTGTTTTAATTATGTCCCTGTCAGTGCTGGAAAACCTGGCAACTGATTCTGTTGTGGTAAGAACATCATGTCAGGTGCAGTTCAAGTCTTCCCCTGGCTAAACCCCAAGGAATAAACAAACGGGGGAGCACAACCTCAACAGCAGCAAATCAGAAATAAACTAATTTCTGAAACATATTTTGGAGTTTTGGAGTTACTAAGACATCTTGCATAGTAAATGGGTGAAGAAACTTGGGTGAATTTCCTGTTTCTGCAGTTTTCTTGGGGTTCGATTTAATGGAGATTTAGAGCATTGTGACCTGATAATTTGTATTCCATGCGTAAAGGAATAGTAACTTCCTACCATGCCTTTCAGGTAAATTCGTTCATGATAATCCAGATTTCCAATTGCCCAGAAACTGGATTGTGTCTACTCATTGTTCTTAAAAACTAAACGGGGCACTACATTTCTATTTTTTCCAGTAAACACTTACAGGTGCGCTTCACTTGGTTGATACAACCCCACTTACTTCAGCCAGGGCCTCGGACTGCCAAAGCCCAGGAAGAAAAAAAAACCCAAGCTTTCTTTTAATCTGAGCAAGTGCAGCGTTCAGCAAAGTCTCAATAGCCTCATTTGAGGCCTTGAGAGGTGGCGATAACAAAAGCAGTAAAGCTCAGAACGACGATGATCGCAAAACAGTGGTGGTAAGTTCTGTTCATCATTTATTATCTAATTATCTCATAAAATTTCATCGGGGACCCTCGCACTAAGATTCTTCTTGTTTAAAGTATAAACCAATCTAACACTGCAAAAAAAGGTCACTAGAAATGAATAGTGAATAATATTTGCCACAAGAAGGGTAGTTAGGAGAAGTATTTAATATATTGAAGGACTTTTTCAGTGGTGTTGGCATCCGAGTATTGCTGGCATTTGCAGATGTAGGAATTGCATGATATCTTGCAGGAATGGTATTTCTCAAAGAACAGCGAAGTTTACTAGGAACCAGAAATAGTGCGGGGGGGATTTCTTCTTAAACTCTTAAGGGGACTTTCATGCTATTTATCTATTCTTTTGAAAATGGAACACTCATGCCATCTAATCACGACTTCCTCGGATTCTGAAAGACCAATAAAAGGGGCACATTGATACCCAGTGAATAGAAATACAGTATTGCGTTTTGGATTTGATCTGTTCTGTGCGTTCTTTATATTCAACCCATAGTATTCAAAGATTGTTTTCATGAACCTAGCTTGTGCAGTCGCCGGCCATCTGATTTCATTCCATTCTGGAGATCAGTGTGAATAGTTTTTCTTTCCTATTTGAGTATTGAGTATCAAGCCATCTAGTTTGAGAAATACTTTAAATTATGTCTACCATATGTATTAGTTATACACAAATAGGGATAGTGCTTCAATTTCTATCAGTTGCTGAAAGATTTTCACTAGGGCTATCAGCGGGGATCAGTTTGAGTAAAGGCATTAACATCTGGTATCAAAAGACAGCTTTATTTTATGAAGAATAAACTTCCTAAGGCTAATACCAAACAGTTAGGTGACGCGGGATTAATCTTTGGTTAGATCTCGCCTCTAGAGGCCTACTGTGAAATCTTGTTTCAAAATCATAAGTGAAAATCAGTTTAGCGGTTTCATACTTGTTCCTTGTAGGTATTTGTCTAGGTAACAAAATCACCACACGGTTCAGTGTGTTTATCAGTCTAAAAGTAAAAGCAATGAGAAAAGACAAATAGTTTTCTAGATGAAATAGAGTTTGAGTTACATTTTAAACTACAACAAGAACCCGTGGATGAGGGAGGCTCGATTTCACCCTTTTTGTGCTGCTGACTTACGTCATTAGATGAGCATAAATGACAGCACCCCTGTGCCCTGTGTCGTAACTGTTAACGAGGCTGCTGAAACACATCCTTACAAAATGCGATGACAATCTTAAGTCAAAGACCTATCTGCAAAGATCCTTTTCCTGCCTGTTTAGAGAAGTCATGGACTCCTGGCCACTCTCTACAATCCATCCCACGTAGCCATCCAGCAGTCCCTAGATAAGGTTGTGTTGAAGATATTATGTGCACCTTGGACCGGGATAGAAAGTATAAATATGAATGATATAGATTCACGTGATGATTCCACACCATCATTTCTCATTGCAGCAGAAATCCAGGGTAGTCAGGGTGATGCTGGGGGCATTTAAACTGTGTAGTAAAAAAGAGTCAGAAAGTGAATTTGAGCAGTTGTGGTAGATCATCCCCACTGCCACCTCCTACTTTGCTCCTTGTTTCTGCTTTAGGTTGCTCCCGTTAACTTTCTCCAAAGCAAATCTGTAAAGGAGTCAGAAAGCAGTGTGGAACACAAGTTGTTTGGTCATTTGAACTCAGTTATACTGCTTAGTCCTTTTCGATTTGGCGACTGGCCTGTGCGTGATCACCAAGACACGAATACACAGGCACCTTCTGCCTTATCCTGGGCAAACATGGCTCTTGCACATTACTGAAACTAAGAAGCCGTAGAGATACTGCAAACACTGTATTCTGGTCCTTTTTCTCCGCGTCAATGATGTCATGCGCTACGCTCAGAGTGGCTTTATCAATGGGACATTTTAACTGGGGAAATCAGCTCTATCAACTCTGTGCAGTTCCTGTTGGTTTTGAAAGAAATTTCCCAGCATAAGGGAGATTTCCTGTTCAAGATCCAAATTGCTCTTGATACCTTATTAATTACTGTAGTAATTGAAGATAATTCTGGTGCAAGATTTTTTTTTTTATAAAAGCTGTAACCAAATGAAATCTTATTCATACTCTAAACTGTGATTCCATCAGAATGGAATTAGTTTCTCCTGGATGTTTGACTGGGTGGTAGGAAATTATTAGGTCCACGGCTTTTACCTGATAACTTTTCAAGATCCACTCAAAATGAGACAATTGGGATAAGAAGAACTCACTCCTTCTTTCAGGTGTTTATAAAAGACTGGATGAGGAAATGACTACGTCAACATAAGTAAATAAAATGGGCCGGAGTCCGTTCTCTGGGCACACGGATAAAATATACAACCCCTGCCTGCATACTCTGCCAGGACTACTTACTGGGAACAGTCCCAGGTATGCATTTTCCTCCCCAAATCATGCCCATCTCTGGGAATGGGCCAAAACCCTGCCAATGAGCACTGAAACGATTGAATAGGTATGGGCAAATACAGGCCACTTAGATATAAAAAGTATTCGAAATGTTATTCAAAACCAAATAAAATCACAGGCAATTACAGTGTTTAGTCTGTAATCCTTACCATCAGTCTGGCTATCGCCGCACACAAAGACCGGCCATATCCTGCCATCAAGCTGTCCACAAGCTCTTTTTACCAGAGAAAAACAGACATACGATCAGATATATTTCCCTAAGATGCCGCACAGTACACAGCCACGTAATTGCATTATACCGCTGGTCCTGACTGTAAGCAATGGACCTGGCAAGGCAGGGTTCTGGGCTAACTGTCCTAATGGGCCATTTCAGTTGTTTGTTTTCAATAAAAAAAACCTTCTGCGTTGTATACCAAGATTTAGGGTCCTTAGAGAAAGTTGTTAAGCTCGATATATTTGTCGTCTGTTCTAGCAGCAGCAGCAGCAGCCTTAATGTAATACAGCAAATTTTGAAAGGTGGGTAGGATATTTCAGGATTGTATTCCAACGATTTGCATAGTTCCCTTCAAAATGTCCATCTGTAACATTGTGCTGGAGGTGGCTGAGATAAATGCTGTGTGTGGAGAAGGTAGGAGAGGCCTTTATTTTAATAAAAAGTGTGCACGATTCACTTTTTCCATTTATTGTTGGTATCTCGATAATGATTGAGTGCAAAAGGGTTTGCTTCTTTCTTGGATGGTTAAGTGAATATTACTCTGCCGACTGGGGAATATACAGTCCATTAAGTACCCTCTGTCTCTGCGCAGAAGGGTGCTACAGAAGACCAAGGAGCGCCTAACCGCTCCTCACGGAGCCCCTGAAAACAGCCTGAGATGAAATTAGGGGAAGGAACCTGCAGGTAAGAGGCTGCGATACAACACGGTGGAGGTGTGAAGCAGGCGTGCTCTGCGCTCGACCGCCAGACCCTGCTTCCTGGGGAAAATACGGTGGGCAGATACCCGGTTGGCAAGTGCCGGCAGTGGTTAGCTGAGAGGTATGCACCAGCAGAGGGGAAGTCCCGAAATGCTGGTAAACAGATTTATATGTGCCTGTGGAGAAAACGCAGTTATCTGTATACTTTGGGTACTTCAGCAGATTTTGTGGAGGACAACACACGTTCTGGGTCACACAAGGGGGAAGCTGCTGTAGTGTTTCTCTCTCCCTTCCTATAAACCGTGGAGCTTCTGGGTCAGAGAAGGTTCTTGAGGATTGCTCTCCTGCCTGAGGGTGTATCTACACAGCTCAGTACGGTGCCATAAAAGATACCTGTAAAAAAGATAATTCAAAATAGAAAGAATCGTAAAGCTCTCTGAGAAGACCAAATTAGCCAAAGCTAAGCGTGCTCGTTTACAGCTTGCTCAGATGTCGCCATGCGGTATCGCACTGTTCAGCTATGTAACCCAGGGTTCCACCAAAATCTGCTTTCAGTGCAGGAGTCTCTGCGAGCAGCCTGTAGCCTCAGAACAGCAGAACTGAGGGGCTTCCCTGCTAAAAAACGGGGCTGTAGGAGCAGCGCAAAGCACGGTCCTAGAGAGACTGAACGCTGCAGACATAACGGAGAGCCTGGGTGGTGGCATCGGGAAGTTATGTGACGCTGAGTAAAGCCTTCATAGGGGAAAAGCAACCTGTAAAAATGGACAGACATGTCCATTTTGTGCCTCCAGAGTAGGCTTAGCTAGTGAGTATTTAATGTCGTGATAGAACGCTTTTAATGTGGCATTTTAAATGTTAAATTGAATAATGTTTTGTTTGTTCTAAATACTGCACCTTCACATATCACTGGCTGACCTTGTTATCTCTGCTGACAGAATAAGATTTTTTTTTTTAAAAGGACTGATACTCTTTTACCTTTCCAATTTCAGAAAACCTCAGTCAAGGGCCTTCTGATGTATTTTGCTTCCTGCTGCTGTGGCACAGGGCAGACGTCTCCATTTTACTGCCTTCCCCTGCAAACGTCCTGCAAACCGAGCAGCCCACCGTCTAGACGAAGGCAGGCACGCGGTTTAGTGATGGATGCTGCTGTGTCCGATAAACTGCCCACATTTTTCAGTTGATTTCAGCTGCAAGCTCTCACCTCCCTTTCAGGTGGTCTCCGTGTTGCTCATTAAACCACGCTGAAAAGCAAGCGAGCTCCGGTGAATAGCGAGGGGAGGGAATAGAGCAGGCATTAAAGATGGGCTTCTTTCCCCCAGACTGTCTGCAGAGTCTTCGGAGATGAAGCTGCCGATGTCGGCTGCCTGTGAGCGTTTTCCTTGTCAAAAGCAGCAGTAAATGGAAACGCGGTTCCTGAGAACGGTGGGAGAAAGGGACGGCGTGAAAGCTCGCAGCCGGGTGACTGTGCTGCTGACCCGCGTCCCTTTGCATCGCTGCGCTCTTCGGAAAGCTCTCCGCTGCTTGGCTCTTGTAGAAAAAGCTCCAAATACAAGCAAGCAGCCCCAGCAGCGAGGGGTGGCAGTGCGGGGACCGAGGCCCCGGCCCGCCACCAACGTGTCACGTCTGCTGGTGGACGCTGGAAGGTCACTGGTGGGCACGGTGTGGGGCAGCCATCCCCACCTGCGGGCAGAGCCGGCCACGCAGGCACTGGCCCGGGCAGATTTGGTGCCAACAGCCCCACGCTGGGGAGAAATCCATGGGCACTGCAGGGCTGTGGGGTTCCTCTGTGCCCGGTGTGTGGGTACCTGAAAGCACGCGCAGCGGGAAGGGTTCTGAGAGACAATTTGATGGGGTTCTCCAGAGAGAGAGGAGGAGAAATAAAGAGAAAAGAAGGGAGAAAGGGGAGAAGGAAGGGGAAGGAAGGGGGAAAAGATGGGAGGAAGGTAGGAAGGGGTGAAGGAAGGTAGGAAGGGATGGATGGAAGGGAGGGAGGAACGGGTGAAGGAAGGTAGGAAGGGATGGATGGAAGGGAGGGAGGAAGGGGTGAAGGAAGGTAGGACCAGGAAAAATAAGGAAGGGAGAAAGGAAGGGGTCGACAGAAGAAAGCGGGGAAGTAAGGAAGGCATGAAGAAAGGAAGGGGGAAGGAAGGGGGAAAGGAAGGAAGGAAGGAGATAGATCTCTTTGTCTGGAACGTGTTACTTTCGCAAGTACATTCTACCATCTGTTGTAACTATCTCTGTGGAGAACAGCCCAGCTCAAATAACAAGCGTCCTCCCTATTTTCCCTTACGAGCGCGATCCTAGCTGTAGATCGATTAAAACCACCTTTTTTTCCCCCAAAACTGGGCAAGGGTTGGGAGGGGGGGGGAGAGGAGCCGGCGGGGGGGCTGCGCCAAGCGCGGTGCGGCAGTCGCCCACCAGAGGGCGCTCTGCGCCGCGCTCCTCTCCGGCGTAATTGATGGCGGCAGCAGCGAGAGATAATTAGTTTTATGTATATAATATTTGATCATGAAAATATTCTTTGCCTTCTCCAAGTGCAGGGGACCTATAATATATGTTAAAATAGTTAATTTTTTATTATGTCTTCGAATTGTTTTACCCGTCCTGCCCCCCAAATTATTGTAGCATCAACTGAAAATGTAGGCAATGTAAGCAATGTTAAATCTAATTTTTCTGTGCAAAACCTAATTAGCCATTTTAAAAAAGGTTAACGCCAGCGCCTCAGACGGTTTTTGTTTAATAATCCTATTACTGATGGCTCATCATGTATAAAATGGTGCGGGTAGGATGCAAAATTTCCACTTGTTTATAAGTGTATCTGGGAGAAATGTATAAAATAATCTACAGCACAGGAGGCAGGTCAGTGCGGAAGGGAAGGCGCTCGCCTAAAACGTAAGTAAGGCACCTTTCGTTCCGCTCTTATTGCCATTGTCTTTGCAGAATCGAAATATTATGTCTGGCTACAAATTTGTTTCCAAATGTGCACAACCTTTTCTCCCACATTTGTATTCTAGAGAAAATCTTGCTTGATTATTTTTTTTTTCTTCTTCTTCTTCTTCTCCCCCCCTGTCGCAGTGCGAGCTTTTTTTTCCTTGGAGAATAGATGACTCGGAGGACCCAGGTTAGCTCTTGCTCCTTTGGGGGGAGAAGGTATCTCTCCTGGAGAGCTTCCCCACGAGAAAAGGGATGCTTTCAGGTCGGCCACCGCAGTGTCTTGCCAAAAAAAAGAAAGAAGGAGAAGCGGGGGGCAGAGATTTCCCCTACCTGCCGGCAGCCCTTGTCTGTCCGTCCCTGCGACCTGTGCCGGCGCAGCGGGTCCCCAGCAAAGGCTCACCCCAGCCTTTCCCCACCGCAACCCCGAAACCCCACTCTCTTCTGGGGGGGAAGTAAATAGCTCTAAATCGTGTACCCGACCTTTGGCTATTTCTGTTGGCATTTAATTATCTTGCGGTGTCCCGAGACGTAATGGTGTAAGAGAAGAGAGTTTATACAAGGAAAAGGAAAAAACGAAAACGGTCAGGAAATGGGTTTGCACCGATGTAGCCCTGGCGAGTGACAGGGAAAAAAAATGCTGTATTTGGCGGAGAAAACGGGCTCGGGCTTAGCGAATGGATCGCTGCGGGACACGGGGCTGGTGCTGCTCCGCGGACCTCGAAGTCGTTTCTTGAAAACGATTTCTAATCGCTTACCGATTATTTCAAAGATATTTAAAGCTCCACGAGCCACAACGGAGGCGGGGGAAATTCCTTATTTAAGATTGGGGGAGAAAAAAAAAAAAAAAAATTTATTTTGTGAGTTTTGGCTTTTGATGGCCGAGACGCACCTTCGGCTGGGTGCGGTGTCCCCCGTGCCAGCCGAGCCTCGGAGCACGGGGGTGGCGAGTTTATTTTTACAGGAGCTTCCTCCGATTTGGGAGCAATTTGGGAGACGCGAATCCTTCTTTAGCGCCAGCGAGGTTTAAGCACCCACGCAGGCAATCATCCATCCGTCCATCCATCCACCCAGCTATTCATGTATATACGAATATATAGGCAGAGATACGTATGTCACAGGCGTTAACTCTTTTTCCCAGCGGTGCTGCTGAGCTGCCCGTGCGGGAGCAGGAGGGCAGCCGAGGCCGGGGCGGCGGGGCCGTGGGCTCGGCCGCTGCCCCCCGCTCCTCCGGCGCGGCCGTGGCCGTCGGGGGGTTTCGCACGTCGCTCCCCGCTTCGGAGGACACCCCAACTTTGACACCAAAGGCAATCAAGCGAGCCGCTCGCCTTGTGCAGCGGGATCGCAGCTGACAATCTTTGTTTTAAACCCCTGCTGATGTTCTTGCTCCCGATACTCCCACATCAGACAAAAATATCTGCATTTTCACCCAAACGCGAGCAATTACTAAGGAAACGGGCCTCTCGCTCCTTGCATTTTCCTTCTGGTCCATTTGAAAACGGATCCATCAGCGGGTACCAGGCGTTTAAGGGAGAATTTCTTAAAGGGCATGTGGGACGGCAACAAAAGGCTGCCATTCACAGGAGAAGTCAAAGGCACTAAATGGGGACATCAAAAGGAATTCGGATCCAATCGAAAAATAAAAGAATCTGATTTCTTTTCTTATCTGAAACACGCAGATGAAAAGCCCCTAAAGCAAACAGCCAAAGAAAGCGATGTTTTTAAAACAGCAAGAAAGGGGGAGAAAGGGGAAACAAAAAATAAAGAAACAATCTCATGAATGCGTTCCTTCGGACTTTAAATGAGATGAATGACAACATAATATCAACAGCTTCTACACGACAAACCCCATTAGACTAATGTCTTTCACTGCCTCGGTTTTACGCCTTAAACTATTCCCGGGCAGAGCAATGACTATTGCTAACAGTAGAATAATCCGGAACGACCCTTTCTGCGGGTGAAGAGCCGGGGGGAGCGGCAGGCAGCGCCGCGGGGCACACGGGTGGGTGCCCGTGGGTGTTTTGCAGCCCGTCACCCGCAGCAGCTCCCGCCCGTCCCCTCACTTTTAAGCAACTGGTTTCGGATATTGTGTTTAACTGTACAGAGTAATGGGCGCACATCGCTGCTGGAAGATGGGACCGAAATGTAAATACCCAACAGAAAATGGAGATTGATCTGTGTCCGAGCGCAACGCCAGTGGAAAGAGCTCGATCTGGTGTTGGAGGATGCTGGGTCTCGCCTGAGGTGTTTCTCCTCCGTTTGCCCAGGGAAAAGGGGTGGCTTTCCCCCTTCCCGGTACTAAAAATCTTGCCGAGGAAGCCGGGAATTTTCCGGGATGTTTTCGGCTCGCCCTGCCCCGGCTGTCCGGAGCATCGCCCGCCTCCCGCGGCCGGCGGGGAGGGGACCGGGCTCGGCGGCCGGGCGGTCCCCGACCGGGGGACGGGACCCTTCGGGCGGGGGACAGCCGAGAGGGGGAAGAGGGCGGGCAGCGGCCGAGGAAAAGCTTCCCTCGGCGGGAGCCCCCCCTCCCCCGTGCTCCCTGCCCGGATAAAGCCCTTCCTGACAGGGGAGGGAAGGGGCAGGCTGCAGGGCAGGGGCTTCCCTTTGGTCTCAGTGTGTGTTCTGTAAAGTTGTGACAGATTATTAGTAAAGGGAGGGGTTTCACAGTTTGATGAAGATATAACACACTCTGGACTATCCATCCTCCGGGCCCATTCATCAGAGGCAGGGAGAGGGGGAGAGGGGAGCTCTGTTCCTCTCCTCCACGGCAATTCATCACTGCGGCTGAATCGGGGAGTTTTGTCCTCCAGCGACCCGCTCCCCTGGCCGCCGTCCCGGGATCCCTGCTCGGTCAGCTCCGGCCCGGAGAGCCGCCCCGTTCCCCCGCCGCCCCCTCTCCCCCGATCACCCCCTCCCCGGCGCCCCGGGGAAGGACGGCCGTCACCGCGGCCGCGGGGTTGGTGCCCCTGGGGGTCCCGTCCCCCCCGTCCCCGTCCCCCCGAGGGGGACATGTCCCTGCCACAGGGTACACGTAACGCTTCGGAGAGGAAAGCGGAGGTGCGGCGTAGAGGCAGCGGGAGGGATGGAGAGGGACAGACGGCCAAACGGACAGATAGCTACGGATGGGGCGAGGATGCTCCTACGGCAGTCTTTTGTTTGGGAGTGAGTGATCCTCATTGTTGGTCGACGCGGAGAAGAGAGGAAATTAATTGCAACCAATTAATAATTAATCCCGTTTAAACAGCTTTATTATCAGCCACGAACGAGAGGGAATTGGTCTGATAACCCCCCGAAGACCGAATGTCAAGTTTAACCAAATAGTTATTGCTTTATCAAACAGAGTCTGCAAATAAATTAATCAAAAGCAAATATGTTCTTTGTGCGGCTCATTTGCCGGTAATGGATGGATATGAAGATTTGCCGATATTATTGTCTGTCATTCAATCTAACAAAGTGAACATTTATTGCATATATATTAAAAATTATCCCTTAATCGAGTGGGGCTGGGGTTGCAGTTATTGGAGTCTTCCCAGAGGTGAAGTCCCCTTGGATAGGAGCGGGGAGGGCTGCTCTTCGCCTCCCGTGCGATTCCCTTCGGAACATGTTTCAAAATTGCTTTAATCCACCGCTAAATTGAGCTGTTTTACTAACTGTCCACGATATCACAAACAGTTTGAGGAGCTAATGGACGAGATGTTATAAAAATAGTGGACGTAAGGCACAGAAGAGGCGATATATTCGCCCAGGAGTGATGGCCGGGGACCCAGGCACGGCAAACAAGCCCTCTTTGTCTCCCCCTTGCTTACATCATTTTCTAATTAGGCATAAAATTGTCTTCATACACTGGTATCGCTGGCTTCATAAACATAACCATTATGGTTCATAAGGACCCCATTGTGGGGAGCCCCTCTCAAAATAGAAAAGGATCTGGAGAGGCCCGGAGAAAAAAACATCCCCTTTGTTTTCTCTTTTGAGAAGACGGATGGGCAATGTCACGCAGATGATTACTTTGGACTATTAAATTGTCAGAAAGGAAGAATTTCCCTATTAATAAAGGGATTCTGGGGGAGCGCTGGAGCTGGATGCTGGAGGCCGGCGAGGCGCGGTGCGAGGCGCGGGGGGCGCGGGGATGGCGGGGCACGGCCCGTGGGAGCCGTGGCGTTCCCGCCGTGGCACGGCGTCCCCGGGAGCGAGCCCGGCCGTGGCTTGGTGCCACGCACCCGCGGAGCAGCGGGCGGCCCCGGCCCCGGCGCCGGGATAACTGGATGGAGATGGATGGAGCCGCCTATCGCCCCCGACGCGGTGTCAGCCCCCGGACAATTACTGTCTCCAGAGGGATGGACAGACTGACTGACACTGACCTCTGCCCACGAGCCCACTGGCGGCCCCGAGGAGCTTATGTGCAATTTGCTGGATTTCGTTTACAATAACCCGACTTGACATAAATAACTCTCCATGCTGTGTCTACGCCCGCCTGACCTCCTGAACTAGCGCGGAAACACTGCCGTATTGATCAGGGGCGCGGGGTTTTTTCTTTTTCTCTTTTCTTTTCTTTTTTTTATTTCTTTTTTTTTTTTTTTCTCTCTTTTTGGTCCGTGAAGACCCGCTCCCTCCGTCCCCCGGTCCGTGCGCTCCCCCGGGCCGGACCCGGCCCGGTGCCCGCAGCGGGGGCGGCCGCAGGGTCCGGCCGCGTTCCCCGCGCTGTGCTGAACCGAGAGATTCGTCTTTTCTCTTCGGACCACGTCTTTCCTTTAGGGCGCTTCCTTAACGTTAAAAAGCGGCGGGATTGAAATGCCATGTCGCGACAGCCAGCAGCGAGTCGCGACACCGCGGGGAGGCACGGAGCTGCCAAAAAACCTCCGCTCCCGCCCCTTTCTGCTCTCCCGTCCTTCCCCCGCCGGTGCTCGGGGCCAAAGCTTTGTTTCAGCCCCTGTAGGGAGATGCGCGGGGGCGTGCGGAGAGGGGCGGAGGGAAAATAAATAATCGGGAACGAAAGTAAAGGGGGGGGAAGGGACTCCCCGGCAGAAGCCTTGCGGAGCGGGACCGGTGTGATCCATTTAGTGTGACATATGGAAATCTCTCGTCGGACCCACAATTAAAGGAGCCGGCCCTCCGCCCTTTATTCCCCCGCTAACTTTTGTGTTAGATGTTAACAACCCGGCGCTATCCATTCTGGCTCTATTACCAAGTGAATGTTGACTCCAAGGCTGCCTTTCCTTTCTGCCTATTCTGGGGCTGCCTCCCGCGCAGATTTATGTATTTTTGATATTAAATTCTTTCTATCATTAAGCCTGCTCTCTTGTTGACTTTCATTGACCCCTGCCCTTGTCCCCATACTTTTCCATATTTAATACAGGAACATTTTTGCCGGTGCCCTCCCCTCTTTGTTACCTCCCGGTTGACTGCCGTCCCTAATGGCATGTGCTGTTTGCTCTGTTGTTGAACTTGGAAGGGTCACATAGTCTTGCGCTGTGATATCCTCCCCATTTCCAGCCCCGCGATGCTGGGGAGGTGCCTGGTGGAACAAGCCTTTTTTTCCCCTAGCTACCGGCTTCCTAATGACTTAAGCAAACACCTTCGCTAATGATCCCCCAGGCTCCCTAATCCCCTCGGGGTTTTGTTTAGCTGAACTCCTAGTGCTCCGCCTGTCCCACGGGCAGCCTGGCCTCTCTGACCTGAGACATCGCAGCTCTTCTCCTTGGAGCGGGCTGCCTTGTCCGGCTCCGCCTGGGCCAAAGGCCAGCATCATGGGAGCATTGCATGCCACCAGCTGCTTGAGGTGACACCGAGTTACAAAGAAGAACCGCCAAAGGAAACTTCGGCTCACACAGGCAAATGAATGTGTCCATTTATCTCCTCTGACTCGGCGGTTCGCGGCGTGCCTCGGCCCTGCAGCTTGGCTGGGGGAGCGGGGAGACGTCCTTCCCGAGAAAGATTGGCTCGCTTCTCCTAGGCCGGTCTGTTCAGTATCATTATGTGACCGGTTTTCAGAATTGAAGTTGCCTGGTGTTTTGATTCTTCCCTGCCTGTGCAGTTGTGCCCTGGAGGTCCCTTCAAAATGGATGCTAATTGTTGGGGCTGCACACTGCTGCCTGCTAAAATGCCCCAGAGCTCCCAGGCCCTGCTCCTCAATGGCTTAATTGACAAGGACTTGTCTGTATTTAGGAGCAGCTGGTCCAAAGCATTGGCACATCAGTGCAATCTTAACACAGCATCCCTAGCCTGGAGGAGTATGAGGGTAAACGTGGTTAAAATGAAGGAAGATTTATAGTCGGCCCCCTTGGGTAATGCGGCAGAAGACAGCTACCAAGATTTTCCCTAGTAGGGGTTTCATTCATCAGCTTCCCAGCCGCGGTAACGTGTCTAGGAGCCACGTTCCAGCTATTATTAATAATAGGAGCCGGCCATTTAGCACAATTAGGCAGGTGACAATATTCCACAATAATGCGTGGCCCTAAACGAGGCGGGGGAGCCGCGAAACAAACAGAGCCGTGGCCGAGCAGCGCCGGGGCTTTGCGCCGCAGCCACGTCCCGAGTGGGTCGGGGTAGGTCCCGGGGCGGGGGGGACACGACACAGCGAGCGCTCATTTACCTGCGAAGCCCCCAGCCAAATCCTGGCAGGCACCGCTTTACCCCCCTCCTGCGAGGAGGGATGGGAAGGAGCTTCTCCCGCCGACCTGCCGCCTCTAAACCCTGGGTTCAACCCTCCCAAGACACACATCGGGTTAAAAAAACAAAAAAAAACCCCAAAATAAATCATCCTCCATTGCGTCTCCGAATTTTAAATTAAGGCTGTCGTTCATTTGGGATGCACAGATGAAATATATATTATTTTTTTTCCCCACACACACACTCTCTTTCAACGCTTCTTCTCGCGAGTTTCCCGTTTATGCGATTGAAACTTATTTGATTTCTAAACGGGAACGGCTGGGTTTATTTTCCGCACGGGGTTATTCAGCGTTTTACAAAGAAGGTTTATGGCGCGGCTTAAAACTAAGGGGTTTTTTGTTGTTGTTGTTTTGCAATGTGTGGGAAATACTTTTATGTTCACAGAGTTCGCCCCATGAATAGGGATAATAGGTTCGGGATCCTCATTGAAATTTGAAGTTTTTAAACAGAAATTCCCTAACTTTTGCTCGTTTTCTCAACTTTTTTCGTAGGAACAATGCCAACATTGAAGCCCTCGGTTGGAGTCTGCACAGTTGGAGATCTTTGGTGCCATTTTAGACATCTTTGGATTTCATCAATCAAACTGACTGCAATTTTCCATAAAAACCCTGAATTTGGGTCAGAAAGTGGGCAAAGCAGATAAAGATCGTTCGAGCTGTCTTATAAGATGATAAATAGATATCCTTTCAGTCCAACAATGCAAGAAGTGCAGTTTTGTAATTCACTTCCATTGGTTTTGAATGCAGTGAGTCGAAACAATTTATACATGTTTTCCCATGGTTAGAAGATGTCTTTACATACTTGTCAATAGTAACTTGACCTTTTTCCCCACTGAGCTACGAAGAGGTGCTTTTTTTTTTTTTTCTTCCAGAGTACAGAAAAGGGTTGTTTTGGGTTGGGTTCCCCCCCCCCCCCCCTCCCGCCCCCCTTTCCCTCTCTTTCTTTTAGCGACTAAATCAATAGGTTATTTCTTCTTATCCCGAGGTTTAAGCAGATGGGATGTGGTTCGCCCCAGCTCACCACTCTGCCGAGCAGCTATTTTGCTCCGTGCCGCGATGAGCGAGCGAGGTTTTAGCCAGACCTGTTGGTTTTGCTCCGTGTATTCTTGAACTTGGGGGGAACGGGCTGTCACCTAAGGTGGGGGAGAAACCCCCAAAAGTCTCGGGCGTTGGATCCTGCCAACCTGCCCCAGCTGGCAGAGCCCTGCCGTGGGGAGGAGGAGAGGGTTTCTGCCTCCCGGGTTTCTGGGCGCTCCCGGATTTAAGTCCCACAGGTCCTGCCCGGAGGGAGGAGGAATTTCTTGCAGGGGAAAGTCCGTGCTCGGGCCAGCCCGTTGGATGCTCCACGCATCCTGGCGGGATAAGGACAGGCAACTCCTGTCCTAAGGGAGGCCCGCGGGGGTGTGGAAACACCGTCAGCATCACCAGCACAGGGCCTGGGTCTGGAGGTGTTTCGGGAAGAAAGCTAGGAGCGTTGGCCGGGGGCTGCGGGCGGGGAAACTGAGGCACGGAGCCGCTTTCCCACGGCTGGCGCCGGGGGTGGCCCGGGCCTCGCCGGCCCCTGCCCATCGCTACCAAGCGAAGGACCCTTTCTGGGACGAAGGCAGGCGAGAAGGATATACATTTGGGAGGGTTGAACACCTCCAGTTCCCCGAGGATTTGCCCCGGGGTGGGGGGGCCCAGCGGATCCCCACGCTCTGCCGACCCCCAGCCCGCCCCTGTCCCCCCGGGGCAGCCTGCCGCAAACCGGCCCCGGTGCCGGGCGGAGGAGGGAGGCGATGGAGGGAGGAAGGACCGGAGATAAGACATTAGCTTTCTGCCTTTCCTCCCCTCGCCTCGAACACGACAGCCCTGCTAAGTGCTGAACGCTCCCCGCTAATGGATAATGACCCGCGGTGTGCAGCTGCCTCCTACTCCTCAGATAAAGGCTGCTTTTACTATTAATTGCATTTGTAACATGAGCGCAGTAGGTTCCCAACGAAACCAACCCAGAAACGGCAGCATCCACGTTGCGGAGGGCACAGCCACCCTCCCGGAGCCCCCGGACCCTTCTGCAGAGGGCAGAGGGGGTCCCCGGCCTCTCGCTGTCCCTTGGGGGAGGGTGACACACAGCCCAGGGGGGAGGAGGTGGCCCAGCTGCCCAAAACCCACTTCTGCCTCTTTGCAAAGCACCAGGTGGAAAGGCGGAGGGAAAGGGTTAATGCAGCTCTTGGCCACTCGTGGCTTCCCACGGGCCCCGTGGGTGTGAAGCGGAGCAATCCACGCCGTGCAAATTTGGGGGCTGCGAATAGTTTCCCTCCCCGAGGCAGGTCTTGGGTGAAATTCCACCTGAACGAGATTGAAAAAAAAAAAAAAGTCCTTTTTTTTCTTTTTGCCCTTTTATTTTTTTTCCGCTTTTTTTTTCCTCAGGCGAAGACGTGTTTGTTGTCCGCCCTTCTCCCACCTCTTCTGCAGAGCCGGAGGGAGGGAGGGAGGGAGAGAAGGATGCTCCGCAGCGGTACCCGGAGCACAGGGGCTCAACCGAGCCGTGTGCGGGGCCAGGGGATGGTTGGGAACCGTTCAGGCACGAAAGCAAAGCCCCCAGGCAGCCCCCCCCTCCCTCCCCCCGCAGCTGCAGGGGTTCTGCGGGAGTTTTTGGGACACCTCAGCGGAGAGAAAGCACCTCTCCGGGCTTAGGCTTGCTTAAAAAAATGCCTCCGTGCGTTTGTGACTCCGCGGCTTAGCTAGAGACACGCGACAGTAGTGACACAAGATTTTGGGGACAAGCCGCTGGTATTCGGGCTGCGGTTATAAATAGCGCGATAAAAAAAAAATAGTAATTTTATTCTTAGGGAGCCTAAGCGTCAAAAGCCAGGCTATAAGCAGGTAACGGGATTTCTGCCTTGCCTCCTTGCTCGCTGTGTCCCTAAGCGGAGCCCCCGCGGGACGGCGGTGCCGCTGCCCGGTCCCCGTTCCCGCTGCCGTTCCCGTTCCCCCCTCCCGCTCCCGGCCGCGGGCGAGGCCGACCCGCCGGCGGGGAGATGCGGGGCCGGGACCGGAGCCATCCCCGCGGCCCTGTGCCTCCCCCTCTCCGCGGCCCCTGCTTTCTTCTTTTTTTTTTTTTTTTTGGTTTGGTTTTTTTTTTTTTTTTTTTTTAATTTTATTTATATATATCTTCTTTCTCTCTCTTTTTTTCTCTCTTTTTTTTTTTTTTTTTAAATAATTTCCCTTCCTTCAGTCTATCAGGCAAATATTTAAGGACACCCTTGAAGCTAAAGCTGACCTTAGAAATACCTACTTAGGGCCCTCTCCTTTGTCAGTGACTATCCCTTCGGCCGCTGCTCCTCGGTGCCTCCCCAGGAGGGAAGGGGCCGGCGGAGCGCCTCGAAGGGAGGGGGGGACCGCGGGCGTTTCCACACGGGAGCGCGGCTCACGCAGCCCCGCGGAGCGGGGCGGAGGCGTGCGGGCATGGGCGCAGCCGTGTCGCTTTGCCCCGAAGGGAAATCAATAACCTCTTGAATGTCATTCCCGGCCACTGGCACCAGCCGGTTAACGATTCAGCCGGGCACCCTCTTCAGCGGCGGATGACTTACCCGGGGTGACAAATACACAGATTTTTCAGGCGACCCGGCTTTTAGCCGTGGGAATAACCCTCCTGGTTCCTTAGTGTTTACCTCCCCTCCCTCCGGCCGGGTCTAAGGGATGTCTTTCGGGCCCACTCGAGCCCCAGGGCCCGTCTGAGTGGGGGGGAATCCCCCTTTCCTTGCCTTTATTCCCGGGTGGGGCCGGTGTCGCCGGTCGCTCACTCGGGGCAGGACGTCGCTAGTGGCCCGGGCTGGGACCGAGCTTTGTCCCCGGTGCCCCCGGGGCGGGTTAACGGGGACGGACGGGGCGTACCGCTCCAGGGCAAAGCCGGACCGGAGGGCGCTGGGGCCGGGACGCGGCAGCGGGCGGGCGGGGAAGCGTGGCGGAGCGGCGGGCCGGGGGCCGGGGGCTGCGGGAGGCGGCTCGGCCGGGGCAGGCGATGCCACTCAGGCCGGCGGGGGGCTCGCAGCTCGCTGCAGCCCCTCTCCCCGGTCTCTCAAAGCCCCTTTCAGCCGCTCTGCGGGCTCCTCACCGGAGGAGGCTGGAGCTACATAAAAGCGTATTATGAAAATTATAATATCGGGCCCAGAGCATGTCCGCGGAGGCAGCTCGGCAGCTTTCAGGCATTGAGCCCCTGTTCAGCTGGGCTGAGCTGTAAAATATCCATTTGAATTCGGTGCCTGAATGGAGCAGCAGCAAGAACAACAAGGACCGGGGCAACAGAGCTCCCTTTATCCCCCCTGCAACTTCCCCCTGCTTGGCCGTTCCTTTCCTGGTGCACCTTTCTCGCTTACGGGCTTTTCTTCTTCTCTTTTCTCCTTTCTTTTCTCCGAGCGGGAAGGGGGGAAGGAGGGGCGGGGGGACGTGTGCGGGAAGGGCCCCGTGCCCTCTCCCGCCTGCCTCCCCGCAGGATGCTCCCCGCAGCCGGGGGCTCGGCTGGTTGCAGTGCCGGAGGGGCGGGGGGGGGGGGAGCAGTACCAGGCACGCCCTGCCAGGCAGAGCCGAGCTCCCCCCCCCCCCCCCCCGGCACCCGGCTCCCCACGGCGGAGAGAAGCCTCTTTCTCCATCCCGGAGAGCGGCCCGCTCTGTCTGCTCCAGCCTAACGCGGCCCCAAAACCCCGCGACGGTGCCACCGTCGAGGGGCCGGTGCGAAGAGCCGCTTTTGGCCCCTCAAACCCCAAGGAGCCGGGGATGGGGAGCGGCGGGGGAAGAGGGGGGGGGGGGCGGCTTTGGCAGATATGATCTATGGAGGCAGATGAGCCGACCTGCTATTCAAAATACTCCCCCATTGTGTTGGTAATGGCCCGTTTATGACTGGAATAACTCCTTTAATATTAATAGAGCCTTTTAAGGCCGCGGTTTCCTGGGCGCTGGGCAGGCGGGCGAGCAGCGCAGGTGTTGGGGCAACCTGTGCAGGCGGTGGCCCGGCCGCGGCTCCCGGCGCGGGCAGCGAGCAGGTGCTGGCGGGACGAGCACCCTCTGCGCCCGGGCGAACAAAGGCTCGGCTCGCCCGGGGTCTGCGAGCATGAAGAATTGTTTAATTTCAGGGGAAAGTGAAAGGCTCTGCTTCTGCCGGGACGTGACATTTCCTGTGGTGAAGCCTGCATTGGCTGCTAATAGAGATCTAATTGATGGGTGAAGTCCCATTTCCGCGCTTTCTCCTTTATTGCTCCATCCAGTCTGTTGCAAAATATAACCTTAATCTGATTTAGCAATTCCTCCAGGATTCGGTGCAAGCTTACAGCACAGGAAAAATCGTTATTAAAAAAGTTAAAATACAGACTTGGATTCGGTGCGTTGCCTTTTTTTTGTTGTTTGTTTCTTTCTTTTCTTCTATTTTTTCTTTTTTTTTTTTTTTTTTTCTTTTTAGACCCAACCCTACCCAGGCTGCTGGCATTTAACACATTCCCCTTCGGTAATCACTCCGGGCTTTATGACTATTAATATCAGAAAGGATCGGCGATAATGCAGCCGGCCCCCTCTTTGTTTTAAATGCAAATGTCAGCATTTTGGTGCCGAGCTCCGGAGCGCGGCGCCGGGCGGGGACCGAAGCGCATCCCCCGACGGAGCGCCCGTCCCCGCCGCGTCCCCGACCGGCAGCGCACCGCCACCCCGGGGCGGGGATGGGGAAAGGGGGGGGGAAGACGACGACAGGGGGGACGACGACGACACCAAGGCACCGACAGTTTGGCGATTGACGTCGTCAGAATAAAAATATAAGGATAAATAGCAGGCACCGTTTTGCTGGAGCTGATTTATCTTTCTCTCCCAGGGGATAAAAATAACGCGTTTATTTCAAAAAGGCAGGGACGGGACCCAATGGCAACCGGCCCCTTCACTCCCCGCCCGCACCGGTCCGTCCTCCTCCTCCTCTCCTGCTTGCAGACGGACAGAAGGGCCGGGGACAGACGGGACATTTCGGGGCTCGTTACTGGGTCCGGCGGGACCGGTGGGTGCCCCCGCGGAGCCGGGAGCCCCGGCGGGCTGTGAAGGGGCTCCTCAAGCCGCGGTCGGGAGCGGAGTCCCGGCCAGGCTCCTGTGCCGATAGGGCAGCGAAATTCCGTTTAATCGATTCTTTGCCTTTTTCTTCGGCTTTTTTTTTTTTTTTTTTTTTTTTTTTTAAATTCTTCCCATTCGCGCTATCTGAGATAGCGAGAAGGAGTGTACAGGCATTCTGGACCTTTACAAACTCTCTTCAGTCCCCCTTGATAGGTTTAATGAGGCGGAACGCGATGAAGGGGATTTGAACCGGTCTAAATGATTGATGAAGCCTGGGGCAAGGCTGAGCTTTTTCCGGATAAAGCCCCATACATCCCCTTATAATGGCTGGATAGTGGCAGGGCTGGGCTCCTTCAAAAGCCGTGGCCCAAGCGCATTGAGAGGAAACAGGGAGGGAAGGTGCTCTGTTGTTACCTAATCAGCCTGTGCACTGAGCCACCAGCCGCCTGGAGCAGGAGAGCGCTGCCGGGGGAAGTGAGGAGGGTGAAAGGGCCATTTCTGACACACTCACACACACCACACACCCCCTCTGCACACACCCTCACACCCCAGCCCACCCCGGCCCATGCAGCTGCCAGCCAGCGCAGCGTGGGGTCCGGCCCGGTTCCCCCCACGCCATGGCACGGCACGGCACGGCACGGCACGGCACGGCACGGCACGGCAGCTCTCACTCGCCCACTGATCGATGGTCCCTGAGTGAGGGGATGTGGGTCTGCCCTTAAAAGCAGGGTCCTCCCGCCAGACCCCGCATTGGGGCTGTGGGGATGGAGATGGCGCCCATCGCGACGCAATCCCTCTCCGATGCGACCGCACACCTGTAAAACCTGCAACGCACACAGCTGTAACACCTGCACCGCACACAGCTGTAACACCCGCAACACAACCCCCAAACACGCGCAGGGACATAGGCAGACGTGCGGCAGGGGGAAAGTGGGCCAACAGCTGGGGACGTTGCAGTAGTGATACAAAGCAGATTTAAATAAAGGGTGGTAAAAAGTCTGTTATCTCTGATGTCCCAACTGTTTTGGTGGAAGAGGGCCTGCAAATCTGATGCCATATTCCATGGGGCTGCGAAGTCCCCAAGGCTCTTTAGCTGAGCCACCCACTCATTCTTCAGCAGGGAGAGATAAAAGCCAAGCGCAGCCCCTCGGGAAGATGAACGTTGTGGCCTCGTGGCCTCAGTAGGATGGTGTTGCTGGTGGAAAGCCATTCTGGCAGGCAGGGCGCAAAACTGAGTGCCGGATCCTGGTTTGCAAGGAGTTGCAGATGCCCTGGTGTGATGGCACGGTTAGATTTGTGTAAACTTTCCTCAGGTTAAGCTCCTTTTTTTCCTCAGGACCAAAATGGCTTCTTTGAGGTAAACCAAAACTAATACCACATAATGACAAGATGGACGTGCCCTTATTTTATAAAGACTGATTTGCAAACATATCCCACTGAGCATAATGGTCTACAATGAAGAGACAGCGAAGTCCCACAGAGGTGAGCAATTCACTGATTAAAAAGTGCACGATGGTACCTCAGGTATATGTATACGGGAACAGATATCCCGTGTGCCCAAGGATTGTGTAAAATCAGTGGTAGGAAAAAGTCCTACGTAAAAATGCATCCTCTTCAAGGAGTGATCTTCTAAACCTGGTCTGTGTCTCCCCTTAACAACCAAACACAATCTGATTGCAAGGACAAGAACATTTTGAGACCCTGCTCTTAAGATTGCTGGGATGGATAAAAAATCCCTTACCGTATCTTGTATTTTTCAGTACAGAAAGTACTAGAAATACTCTTTTCCCCTTTTATACTACTTCAAAGTGCATCATGAAAAGAAGCGGTGTGAATTATTTTTACAGAGACAGAATTCAATAAAGCAATGAGAACAGGTTGTAGGGGAAAAAGGATGACCAACACCTCGATCCCGAATCAGATAAAACTCTTACTGTAGTCAGCAAGGCTAAAATCTTGTTCACCTTATGAAATCCCACTGACTTCCAAGGAACTATTTACACCCGCAGAGTGAGCGGATTTAAGAGAGACCAAAGTAGCAACCCTTGCAGATGTGAACTGCATCCTCCTCAGCATCTGCCTTGGGGTGGGAGTTACTCACACAGGTGGTTGGCAGCAAAGGTAAAAAAAGCCCCACTCAACTAGAATAACTCCACTAACTTTATACCACACAACATTTCCTGAACACCGGGAAGTTAAGAAAGACTAATGGAGCAACTTTATTAAGAAATGCATATGAAGGGTGAGTCATGATTATTGTTGTCTGGCAAAAGCAATAGTGCTTCGGAAAAAAAAAAAAAAAAAAAAAAGCACAGAAGAAACCAGTGAGTTAAATGAAATTATTAGTACATCGTAATTTGTCTCTGAAAAGCAAACAAAGACATTTGGGACAATGGAAAGAGAAACTGCTGGTTGTCTCTTCCTAGACAAGAACTCTATTACATCTATTAATCTCCTTTTCTCTCTAAATTATCTTGATTTTATTATTAACAATAACATTACAGCATATTGTATCCTACTCTATATCCAAGGATCTCAAGGCATTTCACAATTATTAATGAATTAAAAAACCCCTATTATTTTGCATTTAGTTACTGGCTTCTTCCTGGAGATCTTAATGCACACAGAGTTTCACGGTTTGGCAACAATGTCAGCGGGAATATTCTTTGTTGACTTTTTATATGGGAAAAATATGTATCGTGAGATAACAATCAATGCTTTGACTTGGAAACTGGGGCTCTCTAGTATTAAATGAAGATCAGAATCCCAGTCTCATGACTGCTAGTCTGATTTCTTATCAGCAAATCCCCATCTCCCTGCTATCACTGCTGGTGCTAAACTGCCCCTTCCTCCTGGCCAGGGAGACCAGTATTTGCTGGCCCCACGCAGAAGGAGCATCCAAGTGTCCCACCTCTCCCTTCCTGCGGTCTCCACAGAAAATAAGGCACAGACACTCAAAAACTAGGGAAGGGGTCGACCAGGTGAATTTATAGGTAATGTGGTCACTCTCCTGACAATTTTAACTCCCAGTCCTGCACAGAATCTCTGATTTGGTTAACTGCATCGCCTCACATGTACTGTCTTTGTCCTGAGTGCTTTCTTTCCTCTCCCAAATACACAAGGTGGAACAGAAGAGGTTGAGAGAGCCCAGAAAGCTGGGGGCCGTAACGGGCCAGGGGGGTTTCTGCAGGTACAACATCTGTGGGAGCAGAGCAGTCAGAGGCACTGGAAACCGCAATGGCCTGGAGCCTGTCAGCTCCCATTCCTTTTTGAGGTGGAAAATCTAAATTCAAAAGGCCAGCTTCTTCCCGATACAGTAATTTGGTGGGGACTGCTCATAAGTTTCCCCCTTCCACAGGATTTTGAGGCAAACAGAGGAACAGTAGGCTCTTTTCATTCAAAAGATATTTCCTTCCTCATCAGTAATAACAAAACTCCACAATGATATGAGGTCTTTTTCAGCTTATGTCAACAGAGACTCCTTTATACGACATAGTTATCTGTGAGTGTGCAGCCAGAATATTCCGCTGATGAAGTGCAGGGTCAAGTGCCAAACTACATTTAGCCAGCACTTGCGTGTTTAACCAGTACCGCCCATCTGTAAACTGATGTTAGCTTAGAAAAGTCGGACAAAAGCTTCTAGTTTCCTCCAAACGTACAATTTCCTCCATCAGAATCCATGCCCGTACGGATAAATCCTGTGAGTGACAAGTTTAATAACCAACATTTTAGGAGTTGAGGTGTAGAAATGGCTTTCCGTGAGAAAGCAAACCATGTGCATAGCTTTTGCTATATGAAGTCAAATTGATTATTCTCTCTTTTTTTTTTTTTTTTTTTAGTAGGGGCTTATGCCAATGAGCATTCCAGAATGTGGCCGTCTCTTTCGGGCTTGCAGCTAGATTTCTTTTTCTGAAAAATGTATTTGAAAGGTCTTGCTTGTGTGGATTCTCTGTTTCACACGGGCTGAACTCAAGACGATGTTTTCTTTAGTAGCAAAAATCCAACTCTTACCTGCTTCATGAGATTTCAAGGAACATATCACCCCCTGTTTCACCATCATTTTGTTTCAGACTGTCCTCTGGGTTCCCATGTTAGAGGACATGCTTGGGCAAACGCATATACACACACTAACGTACAACCCAAAGAGCGGGACTGTGTAAGCCTTATTTACTCAGGAAGTCTGACAAAAAATCCCTTAGAGGTTTCCTAAATATTTCTCCCAGTAAATATGTGGAGCATCTACTTAAATGCTTGAGTTTGTTTGTTTGGTTGGTTGTTTGCTTGTTTTACCAGGGAAACGCTGGCCTTGCTACCTACAGCTAAAGTGGTCACCAACGCCTAAAGAATATAAAAACTTTACAGCTATTACTATAACGACAGAAATTCAAAACAAAGCAGACGGAAACTGCTGCCAGCATCTTCCAGGCTGGGTGCTTGAAGTTAGCAGTCTATTGCGTACGTGTGTCTACAGCGTATGTGTGCATTTAAATACAAAACGGCTCGTATTCAGTGATGCTGAGCTGTCACTATTGGGTACCTTCTTCTGGCCTTATTTTCTCTGCAGTGGAAATGCTGAATGTTTGATCAGAATTCCCACTTTTATTTAGAATATTTTCTTTGTGAACAGAGCCTCTTTTCTCGACCGGCGCTGCCATAGGCAGGCGTTTGAAAGCGTCTCAGCCCTTTAGACTGCTTCAACAACAGAAGCGCAGGCAGCGAAACCAGCAACAAAGATTAGCGGTGCTGCGTCCCCGTTGGCTTTTCGCAGAGGCTCCTCCTGTCAGTGGTCAGTTATTATAAGAGAAGAACAAAGTGCCGAAGCTGCCTGCAGCTCCATTCAGCCGCGCGGTTGCCCAGGCAGGCAGGCCAGCAGCCAGAAGCCAGCAGGCAAAATTTAACAGCCACGCTTCAAAACGCTGGTAACAGCTATCAATGGATCCATAACTCTCGGCTCTCCAGATATGGGGTCATCTTTCAATACTACCCCACTGTCATACACAACATTTGTCTTGTCCCGCATTCAACTAATTGTGTCAGTCTGTGGGGTGACTCTATAATACACATATACAATAGCACAATGAAAGCAATAATCTCCTGCCCGGTCTCTTTATTTATTTAAGTGCTATTACAAAGTTTCCTGCAGCAAAGAGAAGCTGGGAGGCTACAACCTACTCCAGCCATGCAACAGCTCTCCAGATGAAAGGAAGAATGTGGTGACTTAAAGAAGTTACATGTTTCTGGGACTTTCTTTTTTTCCCCCTCCATCCTGACAACACTACCAAGTGGTATGGAGGGAGACGGGGAAGTCACTTCCCTAATATTTCAAAGTGCGTAGCACAAAAAGAAGGAGAAATCCTAATAAACAAAATTTGTGATTCCTAGGTAATTATTTTTGCCTTCTGACATTTTTTAAAGGGAATATTCTCAATTTATATTTATTATGGGTAAAATGCAAATACAAGGCATATAAAATAGCTCAAAGCTTTCTCGGTTTAATGATTTCGTAGCTCCAGTTTTTGAAGTCCTAATATCATTATGTGTCCTTAACATAAATAACTTCCATAGTAGCAAAATGACTCCTTCTTAGTTTAAAATTCTGTTCGGAGGATTACAATAAAGTACTAGATATTGCTGTTCTCAGCATGATTGCATTAATTGCACAAATGACCGCATTTGGCTAATGTTCTTAAGCCTCGTAATCAATCAGGGTTCATTTTTGCTCTGCTATCATCCCGACACACCACGAATTCCCCTTTACAAGTACTCACACCTCTTAGGCCCAGACATAAATAGATGTTTCAAGTGTCTCCTGCAATGAATGCATTTCCTCCACTGCCTGAACCGACCAGGAGCTTCTGGGGCTGTTTGCTGGAATCAAGGTGGGCCCCCAATCTCTGCAAATTTCTGCAGGTCACTAAGAGTTATCCGCTGACTATAAAATCCTTGTAGGCACCACCACAACTTATTCTCGTGTGTTTGTTATAGCGTCTGGTGGTTCTCCTAGGAGGGATGGAAACATTTCTGCTTGTCTTTGTCCCAGGGCAGACAGAGGTAACTACCCTAAGACCACTGAACAGTCTGTATTTTACATTCTGTCCCAAATACTGTCAACCCTACAAACAGTCCACTGAGAGACCAAATACAGGCTGTAAAGCCAGATGGGGAAAAGTCTTCTCATATAGGCAGATGACTAGATCAAGCAGCAAGGCAAAAGTATGTAGCAGGAAGTTTGATACATCACAAAACCTACAAAATACTCCAGGGTGGACAGTTTTCTGATCAATACCAGCAAACATTTGACTAATGTCATGAAAGATACCCTGTGAGGAGGTCATAAAAAAATCTTATGACTAGAAAAAGTTCTTTCAACCTGATAAAAAGGGAAGTTCCTCTAATTATTTTCTAGAGAAGCAATGAAAAAAAAGTTGGAATGCATAAAAATGACAAATGCACATCTTCAACAATGCATCACCACAACAGTTGACAATATTGAGGGGAAGAAGAACGAACATGTTAACACATGTTCTTCTCCATATTCTACAGAGAGCAAAGAGCAAAAAGCAAAAAGGGGTTGCTCCACCAAAGCCATGTACAGTCCACCCTAGCAGTCAGGCTGTGCTTGGTACCTCTCCAAAGGCTGTAGCTGCAAATACCTGGAGTGGAAGGACCTACAGGCAATTGTGCCCATGCTGGAGCACCTTCTCCGTGAGCACTGGGCAGGCTTCTGACAAAACCAAAGGAGGGACCCTCAAAGGAATCATAGAATGGTTAGAATTGGAAGGAACCTTAAAGATCACCTAGCTCCAATTCCCCTGCCATGAGCAGGGACACCTTCTGCTAGACCAGATTGCTCAAAGCCCCATTCAACCTGGCCTTGAACACCTCCAGGGATGGGGCATCCAAGATGCTGGCTCAGCTGAGCGGGCTCTGAGCGAGTGCGTGCAGGCACGTGTTATTTTTTAAACACGGTGTTACTTGTTAAACTGAGCTCTACTCACTTTGCTACAGTGTTGTGAACAAGTTTTCAAACCTAATTCTATTTCAAGAAAATAAAAATACCAGGGTCCTAACTGCAGTTGTCTGTAAAGGTTTGACTATGGGAGATCTAATCGCTCTGCGAGCCTTTCTTCAGTGCTTAATTACCTGACTGAATAATGAAAGAGAATTTATGTGAACCACACAAGAAAAACTGCACTCTATTCTACTCTAGCTTTTAGCCCGTAAAGGTTAGAAAAAGCTTTCTGTGAGAAGTTCACAAGACAGAAATAATGATGGGGTGAGAGATACTGTGCTGCAATAGGTCAGAAATAACTTAAAGGATATTTCTATAAAGAGACAGAAAAGGCAGTTTAAAACTTTGATATGGTTAAACTTTTATACGGAGACCTGAGAGTATTTGTAATGGACCATTTCTTAAAACAAAGACAAAGCTCCTCACATTTTAAATTAAATCCTCCAAACTCTCTTCCTCTTTGGGCAGCTCTGCTCAGAAGCGCCAATGCCAGGATTTTTATGTTTTTAACATTGATAATGATCAAAAAACCAAAAATGGCCTCAACGTCACACTGGTCTGGTTCCCTGTAGCAACTCGTGTCCTCAGGAGCAATTGCATCTAGGAGTCCAATTTCCCTGACAAGATAAACCAAGGAGACAATTTCACACACGATTTACCACTTGTAAAATCTTTCTTCCAATGGATATTTCTAATGTTAAACAACTGTAAAGTTGTGATATCAGTAGCCTAGTCACAGGGTTAAGCAACTAGAAAATGTAAGTACTGAGTACATAATTTAGCTCACAGTCCTAAATGAGGCAAAATTTGCCTGAGGGCAAAGGAGTGAGGTCTTCAGGCTGCATCCCGCTGCTGCCCCTTCCATTTTCTTGCACGCCAGCGCTTAGCCCCATTCTCAGCACACGGGAGAGGTGGGAGGCGGGCGAGATGTGAGCACGGCAGTGATGGAGACAGCGTGTTTGTTACAGGATGTAATTTAAAGTACGTAACAACTGGAGCTGCCTCACACGGGGCCAGACCGTACAAGAATTACATGTGCACAGACAGAAGCTCTAATTGTGAGAGCTACAAAGAGCAGACTCTGAGTCGCGGGGAAGTGAGCTGGTTTCGGAAGAAACCTCCTTTCAGAAAGTAAATGCGTCTCCTAAAGGACGATCCCCAGGAAACAACGTTTCTATACTTATATCTATACATGTAGCAACGCTCTACATAAATGCAGTTGTTCGAAATACGCAGGGTTTTCAGCAATGCAGTAATATTTGTATATCTACACAGTCACTATCTATTCCATATACACAAACATCCGCCTACCCAGAAAATAATTGTGGATAATTCAATGTTCAGATTCGATAATGGATGCTCAAATAAATATGAGAATTCCAAGCAAATTTGTGCAAATGAAAAAAGATTTCCTCTGACATAATGGCATGGTGCAAGGCTGTCTGTAATGAGCTGTAATTTGTCTGGAAGAGCATTTTAAAGGGGTTGATCCATCCACTGGAAGACCAGCAACTGCTCTGAGACTAGAAGCAATGAGGCAGCCTGCCTCGTCTCAGAGGAAATTACACCACAAGCAGGCCAAATTTCTGACAACTTCCATAAATTATTTCAGATTTTCATATTTCAAATTTCATCTGCATTCATCATGTGAGTTTGACTGGGGAAAAATGTCTAGGAGGAGCTCTGCTAGCATTCAGTGCAGCAGTCCCAGGAGCCTGCCCTGGGACTAGATAATTGAATTTAGTTTTGATTAGATTATTCTTGCTGCAGTCTACTGCCAATCTGAAGTATTGTGCCTTCTCTTCTACTTAACCTTCCTGCCCCATGCCTGCTCCAGCCTGCATGCAGCTCTCTGTATTGCAGAATATATTTGAACAATCAAACTTAGGAGTTATTATTTTGCTTTCCATTGTCCATCCTTATAAAAGCACACATCTTTCACTGGGTTCCCTCTTCCCTGAAATCAGATTACTTCTTTTTTTTAAGTTTGTAATATTGTTTACCATTTTCAGTGGAAAGTGCCCTGTAATTTAGGTGGAAAATCTAAAATCATTACTACATCTCTGGATGATGCAACATACCATAAATAAGGATCATTTCTGAAACAGCTATAATCATCACTGGGCAATACACACGAGAATAGGAACAGGTAAATAATGAATTCATCCATCTATTTAACTAAAAATCTTTTGTTAGCCAAAGTTATTAATCAAATCTTTAGCTACTGGTCAATAGAAAAACAAACAAAACACCCCCCGTGAACCAGCTCCACAGTCTTTCTCTGAAAGTAATCCATTAGAAATGCAGAATATGAACTTTTAGCAAAAAAAATTCAACCCCATAAATGAAACACGTTTATGAAAGAAGTGTGGCAGAATAACAACAACAACAACAACAAAACCCCTTCATGTGAAATACATCTGAGTGGGTATAACACTATTACTAGCAATAACAATATGCAATAAATACTTTTTAATGTATAGGCATTAATTTACCCCATGTACAGAATATGACTGAATTTATACATGTTTCAGGAGCAAAATATGTGTAACTCTCTAAGTTGTAGTCTGGATTATTAGGAACACAGATAAGGTAAACACAGCTAATGCTGTTCTTTAAGTAATATCTATCACTTCCCTGTTATTGAGTTATTTCTTTTAACAATATAGGGGTTTTTGATGCTATGTGTCTGAACTGAAGACTTTAGATTCTTTATTGTTCTCCATTTTGATGAAAAAAATTGAATTGGGGTCTGTTATATTGAGTTTTGTTCCGTAAATATACTGAAATCATATTTTTGTTAGAAACTATCAATAAATCCAGTATAAGAAAAGTAATAAGATACAAATATGAGCAGGACCTTTGCAAAGGAAATATTACAAAGAGAGTGCGCCCATAAAATATATTAGGGAATGTGCTTTCTCCCTTGTGTTTGAAGAAAATACAGAAGGAATTACAGGGAACCATGTTATTTTTAATACAGATACAACACATGAAATCAGATGACTCTAACTGCTGGGGGATAATGTTCGAGAAAATGATCAAACGTGAACTGCTAACGTGTAGGTTGTCTTAAAAGGGCATTATTTATCAGCTTGAAGATTTGTTTCTCATTAGCACAATTTGCCAACACAAGGCTTCTCGCTCCAACAAATGACCATATGTGCACACATACATCTGTACATACCCCCTGCACGTATACACGTAGTCATATGTATAAAGACATATGTGCACACACGTGCGGTAATTTTGTGTGTGTATATCCACATAAATGCACAGGCGGGTCTGTATTTTTTTTATGTGATTTCTGTTGGTCTAAGAAAGGACTCACCAGCAACAAGATCTGGGGGAAACAAATGCTGATGAGAGGGAGGGAAAAATTCAACACAGCAAATGAAGCGTGGAACGTCCCACACGGCGCAGTTAAAGGTAGAAAGAAAATAGCCATGTACTCGCTGGCTGTGAGTCCCACCCCACAGACCTGATGTGTTGCATTTTCGTGGTAGTAACCTCACTTGAAATAAGGATTTGGGTATGCAAGAAAGGGCCTACAGGCTCTGGGGTACAGCTGCAACGGGCACGAGAAACCCAAAAAGGCTCCCCAAAACATATGCGCTTCTTGCCGTTTATTGAACAATCTCCAGGGTGGCATAGGGGAGGAATTCTTCTGACATCATCTGGTTTTGTCTACATTTTATTAAAAAACAATTTACATTCAGCAGTGGGAGCTGTCTTAAAGACCTATTGTCTTCTCTTGTTTCGAGCAGCATCAATGGCTCATTCCTGCTCTTACTGAACTTAACAACCTCGGGCTCCGGCATTGTACCGCCGGTTCAGGGCTGCGAAGAATGTGCGAGGCGGCTCTCAGAGATCTGCGCCCGGTGCGGAGACCGCATGAGGCAGCATCAGGAGTCACTTATTTCAGACATCCCGTGTCAAGCTCCCTGTCCAACTTTTGGCGTGTTATTGTTATTCATGTTTGTCTTACGCGCATTTTCCACGTCAGCCTTATGACACGGACAGTGTATCTTGCTTTGCAGTGGATGGAAAAGCCCCCGTTCCCCTTGATACACATAGTCAGAAGTAATACTGACTTCAGAGCCTTAAATATGTGACAAACCGTGTATTTGCAGCATAAATTGTGCTTCACTTGAAATACTGATTGGAGTATACATTATTATTTAGAACCACATCAAATTAAATCATTTCCATAGTGCAAAAGAATATTATAGTAAGTATATTTAACAGAGTGGCCATGACTATGTTCAGTTAATTATAACCTAATTTATAGTTATTAAAATTAACAGGCTGTTTATGGTTTTCAAGTTGTGCACTATTTCAATCACCATCAAGCGTTGCAGGTTTGATCCATGCTCTGCTGCTGATAAGGGACATTCCTCCCTCCCCTCTCTGCTGCCCCTCTCTTCCCTTCCCCCTCTGCCCTTTTTCCCAGTGTCCAGATTCAGGTCAGTCTCCAGCTGCTTTGCATTTTTTGCTTGATAAGAGAAATAGGACCATAAAGGTCTTCTTTCCATTTCCCAAAGCAGAAGCACTGTTCTCGCCTTTTTCCTTTTCTTCTTCTTCTTTTTTTTTTTTTTCCCCAGAAGAGCTCTAGCTTCTTGAATGAAGTTTCCTTCAATTTCTTAACTCATGGTAAATCAAGAAAAAAAAAAAAAAAAGAAAATGGAGGAAAAGAAAAGATGTGTAACAGCTTGCGGTCAAATTGCAGGTAGAGCTGATCACAACCTGGCTTTGACTTGCTGGGCCATGAAGAACAACGACCTAAGGAATGATTTAAAGCAGTTAGTAAGTTCCCAGTACCAAGTGGTCTAAGAAAAGGAGATGGGGTGTGCCAGGGCTGGGCTTTCTGTGGGGGGGGTCACAAACATAAACCTACAGGAAAGAGCCAGGCACCTAGAAAGAGTTGGCTCCCAGGAAAAAAGCAGTAACCAGGAGAAGAGCTCAATATAGGTGTTTTAAGAGCTGCTTTGGGAACTGGTTGTGCCTGAAACAGGCATTTTTACTGAACAGAACTGAAGCCATTCTGGCACAGATCTGCACCATAACATCTATTTCCAAACCATCTTGTTAGAAAAGATGCAAGCCAGCAGGACATGCTCATACAACTTTTTTACTACTGTCACTGCCAAACGAAAGAAAATCTTTTCATCTGAAGGCCTTGCCCTTTATGATGCAAGTTATGAATAAGTAGTTTATGAATAAGTAATTTATGAATAAGTAATTTAATTAATGGCAAAATAAAATTTAAAAAATCCTGTGTTTGAACAAAACCAGGACTCCAAGAATGACACACCTCACACTTGGGTAACAGAGATGATTTTATATGATAAAATCAGAGCTCTGGAAGGAAGAAATCTTGCTTGTGATTTCAAAAGTTAGGGTTGTTTTTTAAACCTAGAGAGTTTTTTCAAAATATGGAGAAAAACACGGGGGTTTCTAATTGGAGATGATTTGCTGCTGAAGCACTCTTTTCCAAAAAGTATTACTAACCCTCCCACGTCAGACTGTGCATTGCCAATCACTCAGCTGCTCCCTACGTAACAGACAGCACCGCTTGAGGAGAGCAAAGGATTTCAGAGGAACTAGCTACGGACTAACGTTTCTTCTCCTCCAGGGTTAAATACGGATAATATAGAAAAAGGATAGAAACCAGCTCTTTTGGAGCAGCCCAGTTTTTCCCCATGTTGGGCTGATTTCTCTTAGAGGTTAGAAAAGGACTCTCAACCAGCTGGTGCCCGAGGCACGGGGCACCAGAGGAGACCAGCTGATGCCCGAGACGTGGCTGCCTGGGACTGGGTCATTAAAGCATCTCCATAACCGCTTTAGCTTTCCTGGTGCCAGAGCAGCTTGGAAATGAGGGAGCCATAAATGATTTTCTAAATTTCCTTCTCTTTCTCCTCCCAGCAGGTCTTGGCCCAACAATTAGCCCAGCTTTAACCATTTTGCAGCTAGTAAGTCATCCCAATTTGTAATTGACTTGATGTTTAGCGTTACAGCACTTCATTGCGCTGTGCAGCTGATTCCCCTCTTTCTGAAATGGAAAGTGTCCCAAATCACACTGAAATCAAAGTAACATCAAAACGCTTGCCTGCCCCTCAGAAGCATTTCAGTTGCATGTGATTTCGAAACAATGAAACTTGGACTGAATCCAACTTTTGCACATTTCTAGAACCGAACTCAAGGTAAAATCTTATGGAAAGTTTTAAATTGTTTAGCTGCCTTTTTTCTTTTCTCTTTTTTTTTTTTTTTTTTTTTTTTAATGTAGACTTCTGGGTTTTCTCAGTGACTGGAAGCAAAACAGACCTAACATCATGGGAAGGCTTGTGTCTTAGTATCTGTTACCTTACTGGAAATTGAGATAAGGACATCTCACCAAAAAAAAAAAAAAAATCTTTACTAATTAGATTTCCAGTTAAATTTTGCACACTGAAGAGCATCTGACTTTCCAGATATAAATCCCAGCTTTGCAGTTCTGGATCTCCCTTCCCCTCCATAACATCAACACACGCTTCCGGATGAACATGTTTAACGCAGCTCTACGGTAGTGGCCTTCCTCCTTGATCTCCTTAGCGTAAGCACTAAAATAGTAGTGAGGCAGCTGTGTCCTCCGCCCAGCACAGAATATTAACTCTTCCAGCACCCAGGATCCCAAAGTGCCTCTCAGTGCCTTACCCCCAGCCATACGGAGTACCCCCAGCACTAAGGGTCCTGATCCAACCCGGCAGGCTCTGCCGGCCACCTCTGCGCTCTGCACGCTCACCGAGATGGGGTATTAGCAGGCAATTTCCCTAACTTTTGCTCTAACGCATTTTGGTTTAATTGTCGTGTGTTAATGAGACATGGTGACCCTACTGAAGGCAAAAGCGAGTACAAAGGCTTCACAGCATCTCCACAGGCCGAGGGCTGATGGCAAAGGCGATACACGTATGGCTGAGAGCCGCAGAGCTGCGTCGAGGAGCAGGGGTGCTGCTCCAGTTACATCCCAGTGGCAGGCAGAGGCAGTTCGGTCTAGGCATAGTCAGGAGAGAGGCCTTCTTCCAACTGCCAAAAGGACTTCCCATAACGTTAAGTTGTATTGCTGTATGCTGACCTTTTATTTCGGACTTTGGGTATCCGTTTTTTAAAATGCGTGCTTAAGACAATACCCAAACAGCCTCCAAAGCCTCATTGCGGGGGGAACTCTGTGTAACCCGGAGGACTGACATGATTAAACACTTGCTGCTGGCTGAATTGGCAATGCTTCTGCAAAAAGCACAGGCGAACCGTTCTGGGTGGCCCTAAGCGTGTTGTATAGTTTGGATGCACGATTGATGTGCAGCGGGGGAACGATCACGCTGAAGGGTGGAGGCTGAGGGAGTTTGGGAGGAGCAGCATCACTCCATGCATTTCACCCGTCAGTGGCCATTCAAGGCCGGTGGGCCAGCGTTAGCCAGCCAAACACCTCGCACAGCGGCACAGTAGCTGTGGCTTTGAGCACTGTGCTACACCTGTAGGGTAACAGGGCACTGCACTGAGCACGGTGCAGTAAAGGGTTTCATGCTTCCTATTTCAAGGGACTCCCTCTGTGTACAACCAGCTTCCACCCTCTCCTGCCATAGCTATGCTCACAGGGGAACACCTAGTTGTGGAAAACAAAGGACTAAGCGAACCCACGGAGCTGTCAGCAGACTGCTTTTCCTCATGAGGGACAGCCACGTGTGCCACGATCAGCGTTTTGGAGGGCCCTTTACTGCCCAGGCAGACATTCTGCTGAAGGATTTGACAAAGGGTCTGATTAAGGCAACCTCTGCTCGATGAATCCCTCGAGAACACCCTTACCTTTCAGTGCATACTCGAGCCCCAGTAGCCGACCTGTAGCGCTGACAGCCACAGTGCCACCTGCCCGGCTGGGCATCCTCCAGCTTCTCTGCCTCTCCACACATCTGGGGGCTACGGCCACATTTCACAACATGCGTGACGGCTGTTAGGCGACTAAATTCAATCTCAGACATCTGAATGCCCTATCATCAGGCCACAAAGCCTGAAAAAACATTGGACTCATTTGACGTAGGTAATAAAGGCAATAATGCCACATAATCTGGGCAATTCTCTGCTGGTGGTTTGGTTGTTGTTTTTTTTTGGACACAGTAGCAGAACCAGGGCTGACTCAAGTCTTCCCAGTAAGCACAAACAAAATTCAATTTTTCAGTCGCAGCAGAGCAGCTCCTTGGCACCAGCCTTCTTGGATGACTCAGAGCACCAAGGCTGAGTGTATTCCCATGGCCCCACTCTCTGCACATCCATCCCTGCTCTCTGCCTGCTTTTGCTCCTACCCCGTTCCCAGCCCTGAGCATCAGCATCCAGCCAGAGCTGGTGGCAGGGGAAACACAGCGTCTTGGGGACAAGAAACGTGGCCATCTCCCAGTCCCATCTCTCACGTCCTCACCTGGTGGAGGACCCTGCTTTGTGCAGGACTTCCCTCTGCCCAGAAGCACGGGCTGTCCTACACTTGCACGTGGGAAGTGTGGGCCGGACAGCCCCGGCTCCATGCTCCTCGCTGGGGCTTTGCAAGCCCCCTCAGCCCCCTGCCCTGAGCGAGCACTTGCTGCGCTTACGCCTGGGTTTCATCCTGAATTTAGCTGGTTTCTCTCTTGCAGGCTTAGCAGCGGATGCTTCTGACACTGCAGGTCTCAGGTAACTTTCTGTTACGTATACGTACGTGGTGGCATTTCTCATCAGTCATCATCCAGCTAAAATTAAAAGCAAGCCCAGAGTGCTACCTCAGGGCCACCTCCCAGCACCCTGGTGGCCCAGAGACAGTTGCCGCATGCTTAGGACAGTGAAGTACACACCACTTGTTTGGGCTTGTATCTCTGCTTGCTGTTGGGGAAGGGAGAGGTAACCCCTTACCTCCAGGCAGGAGCTGGGGGAAGGTCCCTCGTGCAGATGGCACCAGGAGGGCAGGAAAAGCGCGCTTCAGTGAGAGACGGTAATTACTCAGTCTGGGCTGCACCATTTCCTGCAAGAACCTATTTCTTCCAGCAGAAACCGTTCGTTAAGTTTTGTTCCCAAGCAGTTTAGCTAAATGAGGGTTATTTTAAGCCTGCGACAGTGTTTCCAGATTTGATTCAGTGAAATTTATTATAAAATATGAAAGGTTAAATGGCTGCTTATGTTTCCTCTCCTGAGATGAAAATACCGCACACATGAGCGAATGCACCACATTCATTCTTCCTCCCTCCCCGTGCGCATTCTGAGGACCACAAGAAACACCTACTGAATGTCACCAGACATTGATCTCTGCTGGAAGGGCCAACAGAGATACCGCGCTCGTTTTCTTTCCCGTTCCTCCCCCTTCTTTCCCTTCCCTCCTACGTGTGCAATCAGTCACGGGCTGAGCTGAAGGGGATGGGTGGGTGGCCCCGCTCTGCTGCACGGGTGCTCCCATGGGTGCTCCCCCAGGCATTTCTGGGGTACCACAGGGAGGGGAGCAGAGGGACAGATGACTTACGGTCTCCTTAGCTCCCTTCTTGCCTCCCCGGGAAATCTTTGTTTCTTACCAGCTGACTTTTTCCCTTCCAGTTTGGGAATGTAGGTCTCATTAATGAGATTAATGGGAGTTGACTGTATCTACAAAGAGGACAATAGGTCCCTAAGACGAACCATGCCTCCTTTGGGGAATGTCACGACAAATGGGGAAGACACGTAGATTTGTTGGGGTCTTTTTAGATGCCAGAATACTACCAGAACAACAGCGTAGCGTGGAGGCTGCTGGCAACCCTTGTAATGGGAAATAATTACCAATGGCCAGCGAGTTGTGCAAAAGGCTGAGGGTAAAGGTTGGTGTCCCTGTGGCTACCTGGTTAATAACACGTTTGCAAGCAAGAAAGTTGATCTATGTATATCATGTTAATAAACAGAAGGTGAAAACAGAGTAGGGACATTTTTGTGGGTATCTTGAGCAGGCAGGTCGGATTCAAGTCTCCTATTCTGTTTCTTTTATCTGTCCAGAGGAAGAAGTGGCTTAGACAGACACAGCCGGTAGCTTTTCTTCAAGCTCCCTCATAACCAAAAGAGCAAAATCCTGCTGCGGTTCGAGAAAACAAAACCCCCAACAGACAAACCTCCCGTTGTCTTCACGAGCCCCAGATTTTCTCCCAGGACTGGCAATGTGCTCTGCCCTCCCAGCCTGCCTGGTTGCCATCTCACTTCTGAGCAGTCCAGAAAACCCTCCCGTTCCCGAAGCTGGCTGCCCGGTGTCTCAGTAAAAAATATCCCACTGGGGCTGTCACTAGTGCAACACGAACCCGATCATTTCGTTTGGCTTTTACAGCATCAAAACACACCTGCCCTAGCCACAGTATTAAATAAGGCCTGCCTTTGGATAGCTGCATGTGCAAAGAAACGTCATTTTCTACTAAAGATGAAGTGAAATTTTGTCATTTCAGGCTTATACTGAGCTGCATTTATTAGAAAATGAAGTCTACATTCGAATGAGAACCTATTACTTCTATTAGTCCCTTCTGAGCCATCGCCAGTAAATATTATATAGATTATTAGAAGAGATGAGGACACCGGGCAGATTGGCTTCTTGATCAAGGTTACGCTGTACTCATTATGCAGCAGCACATCTGGAATGGTCCAGTAGTACCCTGAGAATTCCTAATACATTAATAAGACTTACACCTCCTATAATTGCATTTGGCTGATTAACTTTCGCCCAGCTGGTCTTAGCTGCATAAAAAGGTATTTTATAAGCTTGTTATACAGAAGTAAATTCTGAACATCTTTGGCATATATCTTGCCAACTTTTATTCTGACCTGAATAACTCACTTTCTGGCAGCTCTTAGCACAGATGAATTTAAAATACCCATCACAAACATTAGCCCCCTTGAGCCTGAAACTTCCAGATGTATAGTCATGACCATATGCTGCAAAGAACTATTATGTACCATTTTGTTATTAGTCATTTTAATAATCAGCCCTAGCTGTCTCTCCTTACCCGTCGTGGAAGTTTAGCACTTAGAAGCTTATAAAAAATTGCAGGGCTAGATGTTTGCCTTTCTAAGGGCCACACTTTTAGTTTAGATGCTTTTGTTCCTGCAGCTGAATGCTTTCCAGATCGCAGCAGAGTCTGTTTGCTCTTTGAGGAGAGAGGAAAGAATCCATGCATTCCCCAGCAGTTTAAAATGCGAAACCCCCTTTTGTTCAGCAGCAAACAAGGCGGCTGGAGATCAATTCTTCTTCTCCTACCATTAGGTGTCACTGCAGTAAATGGAAATTACAGACAAATGGTTTGAAAAGAGGAATCATTGCCAAAGATTATTCTGTGAGAAAATAAATAAATATATTTCTAAAGCAAATGATGGCTGTACTCTAGATCTATACTCCATTGCAAGCTGGTTTTCAAAAAAAAAAAACACCCTTTTTTTTTTTTTTTTTTTTAAATTCCTGGGAGCTGAATGACTTGAAAATGCAAGTACTCTAAACACTTCCAGAAATCATTTAAGGATTTTGTTGTAAAGGCATAACCAAAGTAGATTCAAAATGTGTAAACAGTAATCCTTTGTCAGTTTCACATAATTTACTTATTTTATCAAAACTGGAAATACTGTGAAATGCAAAGGTTTCATCAGGAGATATGGTCTGGACTCATGAGTCTGTGGATAGGAAAAGAAAGAGCAGATAGAGCAGTCAAAGTATCTGAGAATAGTCCAGTCCCCAACTTCACCTTTAACAAAGCATTTCTTTTTACTTCAACACAGAGACTTACAGTTTTTTGCGAAGGACCAAAATAAACTGTAGCATATAGCTTGTTATTTTTCTGTTGTTGTTTTAAGATTTGCAAATTATTGCCAGCACAGTCACCTTAATAATTCATTTTATCCTTCCAAAGCCATATTTCGCACTGAATATATCTACTATAGTTGTTAAGAGCAGATATTCATGCTTATAACAGCTGTATTTTTGTGCTACTCATGATTCTATCTTGTAGGGGCTGATTTTACTCCCAGGAATTCTTGGACACCAAATCCCTCCAAAAGTAATATTTTGCTCCTTCCCCCCACCCCCTTTGAAGCACAAACCCAGCAAACCCACTCCAGAATGACTTTTAATCTGCATGCAGGGATGGGGCCCCAGCTGGCATCAGGGAAAGCTTCTGGATTCCTGGAGGACACTGAATCTGGTGTCCAGCACTGGGTTGTTCCTCCAAGTACTGGCAGCCAGTTGACAAGCAAACACAACCGTTGTGGTTCTGAAGAGCCAAAATGAGAGGGTTTCAAACAGTTGAATTTTCATTTAATTAGGCTTCCCATTTGCAATAAAATGGAATCTGTTGGGTTTGCACTATTATATATATTTTATCAACTTAAATAGTTTGTCATGAAAATAAGATTTTGGTAAACACCCCTTTCCCCTCACCCACCTGCCCTCCATGCCAAAAAATCGACCGGTGAAAACATTGAGAATATTGCTCGATACTGTGGGACCATCCTCTGCTGGCTCCACTCACTTCAGCTCCTGCTCCAGCAGGACTGCACCAACCTCCTCCATCGAACTGGCCAGACTTGTTTTAATCGCCACAGCCATTTGCAACTCTATATCCAGGGATTTAATTTGTTGGATTGCTCAAGATTCTTATATGGTAAAGAAGGTTGGTGTATATGCTTTAAATTATGGTTTTACTTTTGGATCTGTGGGATGAAACAGAAAACAGAAGTCATTCATTCTCTCTGTGCTCCTGCTGCTGCAACACGATCGATCTTCATAATCGGCTTGATCCACGGGACCTAAATCAGTGCCTGGAAAGTTTCACGAAGACCTAAAATGTTTGGTCTTCTTGGAAGAGCTTAATGTTAAAAAACAAAAAAAGTGAATTTGTAAAAAAGTCAGGATATTAAATACTGGTACTGCATAGGAACATGTTTTCATTTTATATGCATACTATGCATATATATGATTATGTGTATATACACATATATAAAATATATATTATATTTATATATAATAAAAAAATCCATACATCATACATATATACACACACATATATACATATGTACACATATGTGTGCATTTTGCACCTAAAATCAAATTGATTTTTACATTAAATCATTTAGCTACTCTCCTATTGTAATGGCTAATATTTTGGAAGATGAAGACAAACCGCTTAGACCTTGAAAAACACATGGGCTACTCAGATAGATGGCATCTGGGAGGACTCCGAACTCCCTCAACATTCTATAGGGAAAAACAGAGCCAGGTGCATTTCTTCCTAAATCAAATTAGCTGGAAGATGCCACATCCAATTGTAGTAAATTGATGTGAGAGTTTGTGATGTCTATAGCAGATCTTACAACAAAGGTCAATGTGCGGAGACGTAGACAACAGGCTGGTATACAGCAACTTGTAGTGGAGCTGCTCTAACAAAAGCAAGGAAGATGTAAAATGCAATCAATTTTTTAATATAGGAAAAATACGGTCTTAATGATATATTTTAATTAACCCAACCCAATTATTTATATCGTTAAAAATGTTAATAAAAAATGGTGTTCGACAGGCATTTCAAGACACATGATTAGAAGATAATTTTTTGTTTAAAAAATAACAATGGATTTAATTTAATCAAGCTACAGAGTAAAATAAACCTGGATTATATGGACAGAGAAGCTTGGAAAAGAAAACAAATGTGGTTATCTATTATATAAGCTTACAGAAAAAATACTGACATATGTCAAATTTACCTGTCATTGTCGTCGTTTTTAAACATCCCCCTTGACATCAACAAGTTTATATCATGTTTTATGACACTTAATTATCCCTAATTTTATTTAATTAACTTCACAAGACATCTAAAGCAATTCAAATGTTTTCTTAAATAAACGATGAGAAAGCAGCAGTTAAAGGGAGGATACGTATATATTCCATTCAGAAAATTACAGCTGCAGGAATGCTGAGGTGACAAAGTCAAACACTTAAATTTTGGGTAAAGGCTGCCTGGGCAACTGTAAATAAAATCTTAAGCCAATATACAGGGGCTTTTTTATTACTTAATCATACAGGTTTTTCTCCACAGGATTTTTGCCTTATTCATAGAGAAAAATAAATACTTACTGCAAATTTGCTATTTATTTTGTTACTTCTTAATCCCCAAGGATATTGTCCAAGGCCTGAACTGAAGACTTCTGTTTCTTTGTGGGTGCTTTTATATAGCTTTCCTCCCAGCACCTCAGTGCTTTACAAAGTATCTACGTGTTTGTCTTTGCCACATCTGAAATAAAAATAGAGATCATTAGTCCCATTTTACAGATGGAAACTGAGGACCAGAGGGACTCAGGTCAAAATTGCTAAACCTGGGTGCCCAAACTGAGTTTTTTTCAGTTTTTTTTTTTTTTTATTTTAAGTACACGGTGTGCAAATCCAGTCAACTTCCATCGTATCCATGATGAGTCCACAAATTTCATGCTGCTCTTTGGGCTCTTTGTGGGTATCTTCAGGCGTGTCACAGTTTGGATGTGCATCTTTGTCACCCTCCTCTGTAGCAGAAGGACTGCGGGGAGGGCTGGAGCATGGGCAGGCGCTCCTGGCAGGGCTCACTCAGCCTCAGCTTTGAAAGGTGCAGGATGACCAGATGAGGTGCTCCAAGGAAACATCCATCTCTTACCCACTGACGTCAATAACACTGTGAATCCACCGTTTCTTGGAAACTCCGAGACAGGTTAAAAAAGTGTCAAATAAAGCCACAAACGCTGGGTATTATGAAAAATTCAAAGCCTAATTTTGAACAACCCTTAAAGCAAGTCTTTGTATCAGCTCCTCGGCTAGAATAATGGAGAAACTGGCAGCAATGGTCAGAGCAGCACAGCGCTTTCAGACCATGGTTATGCCACTTAAGTACACCCCCAGTATTTAACCAGGCTGATGTTTTCCAGTAATTCTGGAGTAAGGCTATGGCAGGCTGTTACTTCAGACATATTTTCAACTTGTGTATTTGAACAATTTAGCTACATCTGTGTTTTAAATAATGCTGCTATAGCAAAGATAAAAGAACTGCACTTTGCATTTCAAAATACCCTTCAGGGGACAGGATGGCTCAGAGGAGCTGGAACAGGATCCCCGTCCTTTCACCCCTTCCCTGCCAATTCTAATTCAGGCAGGCCAATAGTGGTCAAAAAGTCACTCTGGATGTCACCCCGGCAGTGTGAAGTGCTTCGGAGACTCCATCCTCGCTCCTAATGGCCACGCGTTCCTACCATACCCCGTTCCCTCCCGCGCCCACGGCCATTATATTCAGAGCAGCAACACGGAGGCCAAGAGGTGAATGAGCCCGAGAGTTAAATTACCTCTCAGCCACACAGAGTAATTCTCCTAGACAAGAGGGAGTGCACTGATGCAGCAATAACACTGCAAGTTCTCCCCGCTCCTTGTTATCGTCCTGAAGGTAGATACTCCCTTGTTTTTCTGTTTACTGTAGGAGATGTGTCATCTGCCGACTTGAGGACAGCAGCGACAGCTCAGTATGTGTTACCGCAATAGAGACGGTGAGGGACCCACGGCTGCCAAGAAATGAAAATGTGAGAAAAACAGTTTTTATGTGATGGGCAGAGTGTTAGAGGTGGGCAAGCCCCAGGTGAATGGAGGGGTCCATGGATGCAAGGGGTCCAGCCCTGCAGGCAGTTTCTGCAAGCCTGTGGTGGAGCCCTACTGCTCGTCCACAAAATGAGAGCCTGCCCTGAAAAACTGGGAACCATGCCTGGACCTGGGTGCTCTGAAAAATCAAATTGGCTTGTAAGAGAGCCAGAGGACTCTGCGGTAGCTGGGAAGAGGCTCCTGCCTGACACCAACAGCCACAATACTTCCTATTGTGTGCAGCCTGAATAAAGGTGCAAGCGTTATCCATGACCACCAGCGTGCAGTGGGGCAATCAGGACTTGGGGTCAGCAGCAAGTCCTGGCCATCCATAGCCAGTGCTGTCATCACTAGATTCACACCTACACAGACTAAGTAAAAAATAACTCAAAATGCTACAAGGCTGGGACTTTTAAGAACATCCGATGTATTTTTATTTCAGTAGAATTTCTACAGCAAACTTTGTTTGACACAAGTGGCCGTATTTTGCAGAAAGCGTAGGTCAAAGGTACTTATGGAAAGGAAAGTCCTGCAGTGCTAGGACCTCCGGCTTGCCTTACAGTAGCTTTGCGACATGAGAAGATCACCCGTACACCGGGCTGATTCTTCATGGAATTGTTAAGACAGTCTTAGAAACAGATTGCAGCAGCTGTGGAAGGCAAACTGGTTGCCTTACGCCAGATGTTTTGCCCTGACAGCTCATGCACGTACTAATAATGCTGTCCTTATGCATGCTGAGGAGGAGGGATAACTTTGAGCGGGAACGGTCTGGAACAGCATGCTGGAATTTCTTCCGCCCGTCAGCACAGCCTCAACGTTATTTGTAATTTTTATGCATTAGTGTTCTGGTATCTCTGTCCATACAAAATTAGACCCTGTGGAAGAGTAATTTTTTGCCTGGCTTCCTAAGGAAATTAAGTTCATTGCAGTCATGTTGCTTGTGTGTCCGTCTGGGTCCTTCTTTATCCTTTCTGTAATAACTTCTAAGCCCCTTGGCTGATTTCAACCAAGTCTGATCAGCAACAGGCCCAAAAAGTAATTATGCTTCTACACATTGCATGAAAATAGATGGTCAAATAGAGAAGCCCAAATTATGCCCCGCACAGGCAGAAGGGATTTATTTAGCTTGAATTCACACCGGAGAGTCCACGTCAACAGAAAGACTTTGCCAATACCCAACATTAGAAAAAGCTTCAGTAGGACGTCATGCCATCTTAGACAGCAGTCTGTCAGCCCTGAGACTCAGTCCAAGCTACACGACCATGGAAATGCTCCTGCTGAGGACAGAGGGGTTACTTATCAAGAGAGGGGGAAATCACACCTACAGTTCTACCCCATCTAGTGCATTTCTGACCCGAAACAGGGACTCCAACCTCTGTCCTAGCTGCAGCTCACCCTAACGCCAACTACATAATCCCCTTCCCCTTGTGCCACTTCTGGCATTCACAGGACCCACTGCCAAGCCAATTCCATGCACTGAATTGGCAGAAAAACAACCTAGCAAAGGAAGTGGATAGCTTTTTGCTGGGTTAGTGAGTTAAATTGTCTCAGCATGGGAGCAATGAAGCACGAGGTGGGCATTTGAAGGAAAGGGAAGAGCTGGTGGTGGGGCAGGGGGCAGAGGGAGAGGTGAGCTGGGCGAAGATGGAGCAGGCTCTTGCCCTGTCACAGTAAGCGAGTTGTTAGGTAAGTTCAGCCGAAGAGTATCGACAGCTGTAATTGCGTGTGCTACGCTAATTACAGAAACACAAAATAACCAGCTGCGAATGAGACTGTTCCACACTGACTCCTTTGCATTTATTAGATTGTGCATGGAAATTAACAGGTTGGTTTTTAACAGCGTGGAGATCCAAGCCGTGACACAATGGGACAAAAAGAGACACTGAGAGGACTTCTCCTTGAAGGTGACTTCCTCTGAAGCAGTGACATTCAGGTAGCACAAGAGATGACATGATTTCTCTGGTGCCTTTCTGAGACTTTGCCTAAAACTGAATTAGTCTGTCTATATTTAACAGTTATGCCAGTTCAAGTATATCCCACGATGGTTAAACCGTAGTCGGGGAAAACACAGCTATATAAAAGACCTCCTGGAGGGCTTAAATAACAAGTAGGAGAGAATAAAAATAAGGGGCAAGAATGCTTTTTATGCTGACACATCTAATATCCCACAGTCCTTACACAAACCCGTGTTTAGTGCCCTTTTACTGCCACTGAATATGCATGAATCTCCCAAAAATGTTTATGCTAGGACAAGCACTTATTGCTGAATCCTTGGAACTAAACACCGACTAAATAAAATCAAATCAGTCTTTCAGAGAGATTTCACGTTAACAGTAAGCATTTTCTGGGAGCGTTTTCCAATAAAGCAAACTGTTGTCCTTAAAAAGAGACTTTTCAATCAAAATACTCACCCACAAATTCTCCATGCCTTTCTATATTTTCTAATGAAAAATGTCAGTTTGTGGAAACCAAAACTGTTCACTTTGCAGCTTTTATTGAAAACCACCAGAGAAAAATGATAAAGAAGACTTGTCCATGTACAGAAAGGCCGTTTGCCTACCCAGAACTTTTATTGAAGCAAAAATTGTAATTATTTCTGGCTTTTAATTTTAAGAACACATTTATTGACTTCATCTCAGTGTCACATATGGATACTCAGCTTGTATTTCTGGCCCCTGTAACACCAGCCCCTGAACTCAAAGGCTGGTCAGTGGAAGCACAAACCAAATCCATGCTTGTCTCAACCCAAACTCTGCTCACCAACTCAAATGCTGAGGCCAGATGGTGGTGGCCGAGTGGCCTGGCTGGAATATGACACAGGGATTTTGGTGGTGGTGATGTGTGGCCCAAAACCCTACTGTCCTCCCAAGCTCAGGACTGCTCCCACGTGCATTTCTGAAAGCAAATCAGCTTTTGCCTTTTTTCAAGCAGTTGCAGCCTCCATAAAGGAAAACACATCTTGGCAAAGAACCACAATAGTCTAAGGACAGGGAAGGAAAATTAGAAACAGAATTATTCTGGACAGACATAATATTTGCCGAGAAAATATTGCCCAGACTAACTGAAAGTGCAGGTACTCTTGCTTGGTTTGACATACAAAGAAGGGAAAGGGATATTTAAAAATGCAAGTGGTGTTAGCAGTCCTTGTAGCTCCTGCTGGTTGGTGTGGTGAATGGGTGAAAATTTAAAAAAAAAAAAAAAAAAAAAAGAAGAGAGAAGAAACAAAACCACCTTAGTAACTGCTTTTATATCTTTCTGTTGTGGCCAGATGAAGAAGTCAAAGCAAGCTGTTCATACCTCTGTTTTGATTCTGAGTGCTCCTTATTGAGGTTAAATTCTGCTGTTTTTCAGGATTTAGACAGAATCCATCCCAGCAGAGGATTAAAGATCTGGTCCTACTGAGGTCAATGGCAAAACTTCAATGGCAAAGCAGACACCGGACTTGAATCAATACAGGAACCGTGCCCCATTTTCAGGTTATTAAAGGAGTTGTGAATTTTTCAGTATACACATTTCCTGTAGGAACTTCTTCATTCTGCATTCTTAAAAAATTCTGATCAATTCCCCCCCCCCCTTGAAAATTCAGATGCATTTAGTGAAGCGCTGTGCTGAAACAGAGCGTATTTATTGACAATGAAACGAGAGCAGTACACTTCCAAGCAATTTAAAAATAACTCCCTTCGATTAGTTTCAATGCAAGGATGATAGCACAGAGGATTATTTTTCTGTTGTAGTAAATTATTTATGTGAAAGTTGTTTTCCTTTTAACAAGTAAATCTTCCTAGACACAATTGCATTAGGTCTTTCGAATTTCATAATGGGGTTATCAATGAATGCGCATGCAGTTTCAAGGTAAGCCTCAAGTGCAGCTATGCTCATGCGGTGCAGAAAATCGACCACTGTACTTCCATGAACATGAGTGCTCTTCCACGTCCCTTCCCCAGGCGGGGAGAGAAAAATCAGAGGCTGCTACAGTGTTCGGGTTTGTTTGGTTTGGTTTGGTGTTTTTTTTTGTTTGTCTGTTTATCACTTGCCCTTTGTGGGAAATAATGTTGGATTAAGCAGTGGCAACAGGTTACAGCTCTTGCAGTGAGAACGGCACCCACGTCTTCACCTGAGCTCTCTTGCAAGCTGCACCACTCTGGAGGCCCTTTGCCAGGAGACTGTCCCCGTATAACTCTGCGTCACCTCATGCCCGGAGACCCCGCTGGGACACGACGGGAGGGGACACAAGTACAAAGAGGGAGAGGAGTGGTAAAGCAGCAGGCAGAGACCCGTGTCCTGAGTCCCACACCAAAGCACCCCTGTCCCATCAGCCTCTGCATCAGATATCAGGATTGTCCCTGCCTCACCAGTAGTTGTTGGTTTTTTTTCTGTGCAGCAGCAGTTTTAATATTCTTCTTTTATTGCCACATGAAAAAATCTTTCTTTCCTTCTGCTGTTCCTTTCATCTTGCTACAGACAAACTGATGACATGGCAGCCACAGCCCCCTGCTAGATTTTGGGTTCAGTCCCCTGTAGGTTTTTATGTAGCAGAATATGAGGCTGGAAGCAGCAGGATCCTCTGCAGACCAATTTTCCAGATGGTGCAAAAAGCCAGACATAGTTTATTTTCACATCTTCCCCTGACATATTTACATACATGTGGGCTCTCTATGCAGTGCCAGGGATTAACTGAGACCTGCCCAATTTATTTCATGCCTATATAACTCTTGCTTCTTGCTACACACAATAACGTGGTATCACAATATATTAGACACAGTAAGCAGGAGACTTGTCTAAAGCTGAAAACAGGTGGCACATTAAAGGGCATGGAGGAAGAGCAAAGCCCAAGCTGGGCTACAGGGCAGAATGGGGAGATGTGTTTTGACTGCGTTGGCTTTAAGAATCAGCTATCAGGAAGAATTAGGCTTCTTGGTAAGGGACAGCACTTTCACAGACATGTGACCGGTGTACAATAATGCTCCTTGGAGATTAGAACAAGAGGAAAAAGACCAGAACCAAACTGGAGTATGCTCTGAGGACCAGTTGCCCTCAAAGAGAGCCCAACAGTACACATGAGTAAAGACTGTGAGCTAAAGGAAGGGTCTGAGGCTGGTAGTGTCAAGGGAGGCTCCCAGCAAGGACCCCCAGTCCTTATGGCTGAGTGATGCCCAGGTGGGAAACCATACAGCAGTCAGGACCTGCTCTGACTTTCAGGTGGACTTTGTGAACACTTTGGGTTGTTTTGGTCACTGTTTTCCAATGTGTAAACCCAATGGCTACCATGGCAGAATAAGCTCCTCACTGTCTTCCCTAATGTTATCTACCTACCACTGGGACCTCGACGTGGTTGGAGAGACTCTGATTCTGCCCTTCCTTAGGAAGCAGGCGACCTCATCTGAGACAGGGAGGTGAGGAAACCCTAGGTGGACCCCCAGCCTGTGTTCATGCTCACAACTAGTGCCAGGTCCCACTCGCTGGCGTGGTCCGTGAAACCCCGTTTCCCCCAGAGCCACTTGGCAAGGAGCAAGATGTTGGGTGCACATCTACAGGCATGGCCGTGCGAGTAACCATATCTGAGAGCAGGACACTTATGCACCAAAAGCTCCCACTTTGGTTAAAGCGGCTTAGCTGTTTTCCATTCGGCAAATACCTAAGCCCGTTTGCTGTACGGTAGCCTTGGCTCTTGCCCTTGCTCTGACTGTGAACAACTAACTGGATCTTCTGCCAACCAAGAAAAGCGCAGCCCAGCTGTTTTTCTACACCATTTCTTATAGCTTCCTAAAGTACAAGGGGAGCGTTATGTACATAGTTTCACGGCATAGTTTGGGTTGGAAGGGACCTTTAAAGGTTTACAAGTGTAGGAAGGACTACATCAATTAGCTGAATAAGCAGGTATTAATTTCAGTTCTGCAGCGTCAATGAACTGAGAAGACAGCCTGAAGTGAGCGCTCTCGCTGTTTGCAAAAGGTTCTGTTTTCTCTCCTAGGGTTTGCATTTCAGAAATACCTATCAAATACCTGAAACAGCACCGTATTTTCTAGGAGAGAATACCTTTAACATCAAAAAAAGATTTAATGATCGCCCATAAATAACAAGGTAATAAGAATGAAGTCAGACATCGGACAATGTTTGTCTACAAACGATGCTCTCTCCATGGGGCTCGCGAGGGAGAGGAGCGTTTCAGTGGCAGGCAGAGCGCCTCTCGCTCACCTTCCCACTGACCTTGCTATGCGGTGATGCTCAGGATGTCGCTCCAGCAGCGCGGGGAGGAGCGCGGGGAGCAGCACCCGGCCCCCGGGGCGCCTGTGTCGCAGCGCCGCCGACCTCTGGCTCTGCCGCACCGAAAGCCGCGGTTCTAAGTAAATTTCCAGATCTGAGCTTTTCTCAAGAACTGGGGTGTTTGGTGAACTCTTTAAACTGCCAACACAATATATATGTCTATCAAAAATATTGGCTTGATAAAAGTAGACGGTGACACACACTGCCCACGAGTGCTTCTTCTAATTTGCCCTTGAGAATTTAAACTTTCAGATAATCACTCTTGGGAGTGTAATTGTTCTTGAGGAAATCACGGTTTGAGTTTTTAACTTTTTAGTTGAGTATTTTGAGATCTTTCTCCCTTTTCTGTTGCAATACAACCCAGAAAATACATTCAGTACATTTATCTAGACAAGTTTAATCTCTTATGCAACTATATATATCTTCTATTTTTTGACCTTCTGAAAGCATACCTTCATTTTTCACTTTGTTTGAAAGCTGATTCCAAAAGAAAAAAAAAATAAACAAACTAAAAAGAAAACAGAATTAAATGAAACTAATGGCAGAAAACAAATTAACATATTATACATGGCTCTGTTGTGGTTTTATAATAAAAAATGTTAATGCAATTAAACAAATTACTTTCTGTCATTCATAGTGGTTCTTGTAATGAGATGATGTATTAGGGCAAGAGAGAAGTTCTGAAATTTGGCTTTTTAATTACCTAAGCACAAAGTTTAGGAGCACCAGAAGAACAAATACGAGATCCTTGTAGTTTCTGGACTGTGTGAGCCATGACTTGGAGAAACATTCCCTTTTCCTTCCTGAAGAAAAATAGCAAATAATTATTAATATATCACAGAAGACCAAGAATTAGTGAGATGCCTTGTACAAATAGATGCTGATCTTTTTACGCTATTTTTTCAGTAGCATCTGCCAAACAGTCTGCACTTTTGATGGAACTGATCTAAATTACAGATGGGCCAAAACTGCTTTTGGGGGTCAGATTTGGCCTGATTTTAAAAGGCTTCTTATTGATTGAAAGTGGATCTGAAATCGGGCAGAGCTAGACGAGGCCCAGTTATCAGCAGATCCCATTATGCCGCGCGAGGGAGTTACAGCCGGAGCTCTGCGTGGCCCCTGCAAGTTAAGCATATGCTTTAGTGCTTTGCAGGACTCGTGCCAGAGATCTCCATCCTTTACAAGATGGAGTTACCAAGCTGATGGACATACTCCAAAACAGGGCTCCGTAGCAGAAAAAGCAGCAGATGAAAAACCTTAACTGAAGGCTTCTTTTCTCCTGAATGGCCAAGAACAGAGGGGTCCTCTCAAAAGCACCCATGATTAAGATAAAGGGGATTACGGCACTGTCACTCAGAGCAGCCACATGCAGTGCATCCTTTCTAACCTAAGAGAAAAGAGATTTGAAATGCTGATAGACCTTACTAATAGATACAGGCTCCAAATAGACTGTTGCAGAGAAAAAAAAAAGCTTCTCTTATAACAGCCGTGGCTGCTACACCTTACAAGCTAAGAATGTGGAAAGGTAGCTAATTTTTTCTGAGGAGATAAAAAATGGGATATAAACAAGCAAGCAAGCAACCATGGATTGTTTCAAAAATAGGCATGCTGGACGCACAAGAGGTTGGGGGTGATGAAGAGGACACACGCAGACAATGCCAGCTCAGCCTTAGAAATCCTTGTAACAGATTCTGATCTGCTCATCTCTCCTGCTTTCATTTTTCTCCTGTCTTGGGTGAAGGGTTTGTGTTTAATAACATCATTTGCATCAGTGTGTCCCAACTGACCAAGGTACTAGGGCTGGGAGAGATTAGCATGGTAATCTCATTCTGATGGATAAAATTAGCAAAGATATTCCCCTGAATGGAGAGCTGCCATTGGCGAGCTGCCGTGCTTAGAATCAATTACTAAATTACTTTGAGCTCTAAGTCGACAGTAACAGAAAAAAATTGGCATCGACCGAAGTGAAATAAGATAAAAAATATGCGATCATTAAATCTCTCGCTACTATTCGCGAATGTGACTCACAAGAACTGCACAAAAAATAAGGCAGAATTTAATTTTTAACAGTGGTCCCTGTCATCATTTCAACCAGAGCTGCTTGGTGCATGGAAGCGCGGCTCACCCTTGCTATCTGGCTGCTCGGAGCAAGAGCTGGGCTGCTCGCAGCTCCCACCCTGTGCTGAGCAGGGCACTTCATGGGCACCGAAAGCCAGAAGAGCAGCTTCTGCGTGTGCAAACAGAGCAGGACAGAGAAATGCTTTGCCAAGGCATAAAGCCTTCCTTCGTGCTGTGATTATCTGCTCTCTGCGTAAGCGTATCCCATGTACTTCATGCTTTGCAAGCAAGGAGAAGGGTAGGTCCCTGCCCCAGAAAAGGCACAGTCTGGAGGCTTTTCTGTGCATACACACACAGAGCGCAAAAATTCACAGTAGTGAGTAAAGCCCCATGTGCTCACCCTGCTTGCTCTACCACAAAAAAAAAAAAAATAAAAAAATCTATTATTACTGCAAAAGGTATCTTAAGAGCAACATCATGCTGTATATAGCAGTCAGGGGGTTTCCCAGGCTTAAACATGTCCAAAATCTCTGATCCTCACTGTACCCGGACCTTCACTACCCATTTGACATGCTGGGCAAGGCAGAAGTGCTCTGAAGTGACAGGGATGGTCAGAAGGACCAGCATTTGCATTTTTACGGCTAAGCTTTTGGAAATATCTACTGACTTCAGACCGTGGGTTTTTGACTGCCCCAGGAGAGAGCAATGGCACACAGGTCTAGCTTTCAGCAAATGCCAGACTTCTGAAGCTTCTCCAGCTGAACACGTACACCCAGAGACCTCTCAGATCACTGGCTGCTTCTATGGGCCTTCTAGACTGAAGTCACAGAAGCTGTAGACAAATATTCAGTCCATCTGTTCTGGAATACAGGAAGTGTGAAAGGGAAAAACAAAACGAAAAGTTACCATGTTATGCAGAACGTAGGATGTGGATCATCCTAGCTTCAAATATGACCCACTGCCTTAGCTATGGTTATGAATTAAATGGGCTTCAGAATGAAAAATACTCAACTAACGCACAAGCAGTAGGATAGAAAGAATGTAGAACGCAGAAACGTGAAAGAATCTTTTATTGGCTTTAAACACCGGGCATCGCAGTAGCATAAGTAATTGATAATATTATTAGCACAGTATACATATCAGCTGTCGGGATATTATGAGTACTGAATCCAATCTCTGTTGAGGGAGTCAGGGTCAACATCATTAACTATAGATCCTGTCCTGGTTTACATATAGAGCCCTCAGGCCAAGTGTCTGCCAGATACATCTCTATAGATGTGCATAGCTATAGGACATACAGGGGGCTAATCACACACATCAGTAATAGACAACAAGCTTTTGTTTATCTGAAGGTTTACTGGAATTAACTGATTAGTGTCAACTTGACACAATAACTTTTGTCTACAATGTAGTAGATCATTTTGATGGTTTTATTGATGGAGTGTTGTCTAATGTAAATTGTAAGGGTAGTTGAATGAAGTAGGCAACATTTTAGTTAAACAGAAATTGAAAAAGCCACTAGCAAATGTATCTTTAAAATGTCACATTCTGCAGCCTTATAGATGCCACGATAGCGATAATACTGATGGCAACAACAGTAAGTAAGGAGAATTTAAAATGGAAATAGACACCACCTATTCATAAATTTATCTCTTCCATAAATCCTCAGATGATATCCCGATGTTAAAACTAAATAAGACATATTTGACATATCTCTTTCTGAAAATAAAATCAGTCTAGTAAAAGAAAAGAGAACATGGAGTAAAATACATTTATTTACATAAAAGCTATGGTGGCCCAATTTAGAATAAAAGTATGAAAAATATGTAAGAAAAAATGTCTGTTTGGGCAAATTAATTCTTTGCATAGATCCAAAACATTATTTTCTGTTTCTTGGTAGATGTAATTACATTCTTCCACAGTTAATATAGAACATACTGTTTGCTTTCCTCTGCGGGGTGTAAAATAGCTTTTATGAACTAGTCTAGGCTGTCTGTTCTCAGGGCTTCACAGCACGGTTAGGAGTTCATGGTTTAAAACTACACATGATCATATTCATCTTCTAACATAAATAACAATAGACTTCTTTTCTGGCTCAGCTATTAGATTATTTAGTGCAACTGTTGGACAATCTCCTTTGAAAGTAAGCTCAGGGAATACAGTGATTATGTCGTGAATGCTTCAAATAACAGAAAGATGCTATATGGTCTGCTATATTTATATTTTGCTATAAATAACAGAAAATTAATTCACATTCTTTTATAACTTCAAAATCACCTTTCCTTTCCAGGCACAAACTACTCTCCCCACAATAGCAAGTCAAAACAATTAGGCTAAGACAAGGGGGATACTGTGTGTCACAAAACGAAGTAATTAAATTTAGGCAGTATTATCAATGATGCCCAGTTCCAATCGCTGAAGCTGCAGTTAGTAACCCCAGTCTGTCCCTCTATCAAAAAGCTATTTATTCTTCATTACTGGCTGTCCCTGGCTTATAGGGATTCATTGTCATTGTGGTAACTTATAGGAGGAACAGTTAGTGCAACGATATTATGGAAATAGCCATTTCATAGCTCATGGGCAAAGTAGCGTCAAGTCACAGCTTTCCAGCAGTTGTCAGCAATGGTGAAATCTTGTCTCTGTTATCACCCTTGAGGATTCGTTACATTTGTTTGGCTTATATCGCGTCACCAGAGAAAAGAACCCCGTTTTAGAGATCCTGTTCATGCGATTCCTATAGAAATTTATACACAAGGTCAGCGAAAAGGGGGACAAAGCATGCTGTCCCTTGGGGACACTAATTACCCAGTTTAGACGAGAAACAGCCAGACCGATACGGTCGCACTTTGGTCATAGACGGGTAGCCATGGTTCCCTCTTGATCAGTCTCAGACTAATCCTGCCTCCTAACTGGAGGAGGGCAGCACACCCCTGAGAGAGCGCAACTTCCAACACTAAGCTTTCAAAAGGTTTTATTTCACATGCCTTTAAATCCGAGGATGGGCAAAGTCACAAGAGCTTATTACATGGAAGGCAATGAAAGTAAATGGATGCTTAGATAGGTTGTGTCATTCTTGAAGAAACACAAATGAAATGAAAACAATTCATTTCGTGTGCTTTCCTACCTAAGAGTACATTGATGCATCCAAGAAATCACAGCCCTTCTCTGGCAGCATCTGACTTAGCAGTTTTCTGAAGAACTCTGCCTCTCCCTTCAAAAACACACAGGTTCGTTAAACCCTAAAATTTGGGCAGACCTGGGTGCTACTTGTCTATTTATTAGACACAGACGTACTCAAATCTATGCTTGTTTGAAGCTGGTAATATACATTTTCAGCCCAGATTTCTGCCTATTACCAGAAAAAATAGATTGAAATGGGGTTTGTTTTAAGGCTAGGAAAAAGGTCTCAGTTTTGGAAAGAAAAATGTTTCGTGTGGTTAACTCTTAAACAGCTAACCAAGCCACCTGTCTTGCGTGCAAACAAAACCAAGTCATTTTTATCCTGCTTTAAAAAGTAGCTCCTGGGCAAAGGTACATAACCTTTCTTAAATATTTTGGTTCATTTTAAGCAGGATGTTAAAATATCGAGCTATTGATTTTCTGTGGCCCTTACATGTAGTTATTTGCATTATAAAAGTTCCATTATTGTAACATCAAGTCAGAAGCAGCTGTTAAGATGAAAACACAATACAGTGCAATTTATTCTTATGGAGTATCTTTTCTAGAAAACATAAAAGAACCTCTTGCATGTAGCTATACACTTTCAAACACAATTCTCAATTGTGCCTGGTAGTGCACAGTTAAGTAGAAGTATGAGAAGAAAGAAAAAGATCACTTGTGGTCTATGCAATGGCCAGGTACGGCAGAGACTACGGTGTTCAGGAGGATTACAGAGAATGACAGGACTTTTCTCAATGGTGCCTTGAAAAGGCAGGTTTGGACTAAATAACTCATTTTGTGTGAGGCTCTAATTCCTCCCTGACAGCCCCCAAAGAAGTGGGAGAAAGGAGATGTTTGGCTGTAACCTCAGTTTCCCGTACCGGGCTGACATGTTGCAAGCATAAGCAACAATCTACAGAGATGCTGAGATCTCCAGAAGATGTAGATGGTGCTCGGTCAATGGGAGAATAGGCCTCAAACACACAAGTGAGACAGATATCACATGTGTACTGAAAATGCATTTATCAAAGTGTAGCTATTTCTATAGTGGAAAGGAGAAATCAGTTTAGAGTTCATGCCATGGGAAGTATGCACACCCTCACCATGAATTTCAGCACAACGTCCCGTTTCTATAGGAAGTATCCCAGCTTCCTCAGCATCGACAAGGAGAAGGGAGCATTTGGTTTTAAGCTCTCATATGAGAAAGAATTTGTTTTTCCACAAACGCTTCCTCCTCAGACCAATTTTGAATGCAGGGTGGCCTCATCAGGTATCACAATGTCTTCCATCGGTTTTCATCCCTTTAGCAATGTGTCTTTTGTTCTGTCTTCTGCTGCTGCCTTGTTTCTTTCTCACTGCATACATCTTTTCCAGGAGATGTTTAAGCACACAGCTCTCTCCTTCATACATTTCTTCTGTCTTAACTTTTTCTCATTTTCTCCAGAACAACTTTTGCCATCTCTTTTTCCAGCTAAAAGGTGTGGATTCTTACTGTTGATCACCTTGGCTCTGACCACCTGGGAGTCTTCCTCTTTTCCTCTTCTCTTGCACTGTCTTCTGTCACCCCACTAGAGCACTGAAAAAGATGAGATATGTCATAGCGTAAGATACTTCCATTTCGTCACTGTGCTCACTGTGTAGAACCAATATAATCATATAATCATAGAATGGTTTAGGTTGGAAAGGACCTTGAAGATCATCGAGTTCCAATCCCCCTGCCATAGGCAGGGACACCTCCTACTAGAGATATAAGGTATCTTTGTGCCCAGTATAAACATCCCCAGTGCACAAGTTCAGCACACTGAATAATATGAAATACATAGGCTATATTCCTTCAAATATGAAGCAGTTATTTTGGCGGCAAAACCTTTTGTAATCATTAAGAGCAAAGGATAAATCTGAGTCAAAACACTTTATAACACATTACCCCATGATTCTGTATTCAATAGCAATCAAATTAGAATAACAAATAGGAAGGAAAGCATCAAAATTGCAAATAATTAGGAGTTTAAAAGAATACTCTGTCATTATGATTAAATGATTTTTTGGGTTGGCATAAACAGAGAAGTAGTCCTGAGAGATACATTTTGTATCCCAATGTAATACAAAGGCTGCATATTGTATAAAATGAGGAAGAACAAAAAATTTTGCTTATCCCAGGACTATAATTGCTTTATCTTGCCAAATTTTCTCATTGGGGCAAATACAAAGACCTTCATTCAGTAGTTACCAAGGCTTTCTTCAAGCAAATTCCTCTTGGCCTCACAATTTTCTCTACAATTTTCACAGTCTTACAGGCAAATCACAGCTGCCCAATGGCACAATTCATTGGTCGTAATATACTATTAGATATACATTATATGCATGGTAGGTATGGGGGATGTGTGTGCATATGATATGATGATGTGCAAAACACAGGATATATATTATTTAAAGTATAAGATGAGAATGCTATTTCAATCACTGCTAATTTGCATTTCATATTCCCAAAACATCATAATACTATTATAAGGTATTGATCCAAGCATGACCATTTGATTTCACATCAATACTAATATGACTTTTCTGTGATCTGTTGACATGTGGGATTTTCTGAGTGAAATACATACATACCAATACCCAACTATTTTCACTAGTAAAACTGGATTCATCTGTTCCATATGAAAAGCTGTTGGTAAAAATGTAGATCACTGTGTCCCAAAACTGGAATTTAGATTTTACTAGTAGACTTAGATTTTTATTCTTACTGCTTTCCCAAATATCTTTCCTTTATGTCTTTGATGTAACGGTGTCTTTCTGATACTGTATGTTGTCTAGAGCCGTATTCAGTATCCTAAGCACAAACAACTGGGAGCAGAAGTGGTTATGCCATTTAGGAGCAAGAGACCTTCAAAATCTCATTCCCATGCTCAGTGTCATTGTTCAGGATCTGACATAAAGACTGCTGGAATAACAGCCTTCTACTGAGCCTCTCTGAGTTATGTAAATAACACAGTTTATTATGAAACAGGTCTTGCTTTGCTGAATTTTGCATACAGACGCTAAAATCATATGGGTCCCACACCCCCATTTCTTCTGTCCCACCCTATAGTCGTAGAGGATGGTACTCAAATAGCCTTTAATCTTCTCAGCACTGCTGATGTACTTCTTCCTACTAAATCCCCGATTTCAGCATAACTCAAGTTTCAGCATAAGCCATTAGGTCGATTTTTCCTGGTGGTTACCAACTTGAAATCAGTTGTGCCTGGCACCACACAGTTAAGTAGAAGTGTGAAAATAAAGAAAAAAATCGTTTGTGGTCTATACAATGGCCAGATACAGCAGAGACTAGAGCGATCAGGAGTGCTACTTTCCCATCATCTGCCAAGACCTGAACATGGTTCACAACCTCAAAATTCAGCTAGAGAGCCATCATTGCTTCTGGACCGTGGGGTTACTGGTGGAGGATCTCCTGCCTTTCATTATATATGAGAGCTGTGACCCTTCTTTCCCAAATGAAGTTATAGTCCATGTTGAAGACTACCAAGAAGCTGAAGTAAGGGTGGAGGAATCCAGTCCCTGCATGGGACAGGGGAGTATGGTCACAACATTCACCTTCAGTTCCAGGCACCACTTTCCTGTACACTTTCAGATGCAGTCCAGGTGGCAGGAAAACAAAACTTCAAGAAATTCAGGCTCATCTTGCATCATAACTTCCTTCCAGAGGTGGTGGCCACCTAAACCAAACCTGTAATATTGAAGTGACAAAAGTCAGAGTAACTGTGATGAGTTTCTATCACATAGGAACCGCATCTCCCCCACACAGACCCAGCCACAACACAATTACTAGGTAAAAACTTCGTTGGATTCCAGAGTTTGCTCAGCAGGGGCCAAACTCTAATGGCTGATCCAAAGTAATTTAAATTACGTTGCGAGTTTGTTAGAGCCCTATCATGTCCTGTTTGGTTCTCTGGATAGACTGTGTATAAACACAATGCATATTAGTGCATGTCCTACCATCTACTTACTTTCACACATCACTTTCTTTACTTTTGAAGATATCAGCATATTTCAGTATGCAATTACAGAATCTGAAAACTCAATTAATGTGCTATTTACATGAGTATTAACTAGAACAATGCCTATAAATGCATTAGAAAAAAAAAATCTTCTTACAGATTGCAAATAAACTTTTAAGAACTGACCCTGTGCCAATCCTTTCAGCGCCTGTCTGGATATAGGCAATTATTTTAGTTAATGGCACAGCACAAGGTCCCAGAGTACACACATAAACCCACATTTTCCAAGGGAGATTCAAGCAGGGATTACATAAAAGGTTTTAGGAAAAACGGCAGTCTTGTTCTCATCTGAAGCTATTACCCATTCATATTCTCTATTAATGTAAACAGATAATTTACCCTTAATTTAAGGCCCCTTCACATCAAGCATAATCAACTTAAGAAAGATATGTGGTCAGCATAAAAAAAGATGTAGTTTACATCTTACGTCTGCTTTTCATACAAGTCCAGCTCTGCCTCCTGTTGCCTCCAACAAATGGAAACTTCTATACTGCCTTCCCTCTTCAGCCAACACTTGCCAGGTATTTTCACTCCGTTTTCTGAAATCCTAACAGAGGGAGTCTGACCACTGAGGTCTCAATGTCCCACCGACACCATCCTTGCACTCCCGTAGCGAAAGTTGGACCTGATATAACTTGAGTTTCAATGGAGGAGCCCGTGAAGTCATTTTGGCTGCAATAAAATGAAAAGACCATTGATTAGCAGGAAGGCATCGTACTTTCCAGTTTAGCACTTGGGGCAGACTGGTAGTAATTTGATTGATAGATTGATTGATTCACTGATTTGAATAATTGTTACTGGGAGGCCAAAAATGAATAGTTGCCAGTATTATATCGCTTTTGTACAGGGCCCTGCGACCATCCGTCAGGAGTTGTTTGCAAACTGGAGTGCTGCTTAAAAAAAAGCAGAGCAGAGGCAGTCAAGCTTTGATAAGATGCTTTATAGAAATAATATAGCTGATACAATCAAAGCAGGCGGAGGAGCCACCGAGCAGCGTAACCAGGGCTGGAACTGCAGCGATGACACCCCAGCCAAGAGCAGTGATCTAGCTGTGGCCCCAGTGACAACAGCTGATACGTACCCAGGGACTGTTAATGGGAATGGAGCTCTCACTTTCAACCTGAGCAAACTCTCCGTATTGGAATCACAAAGGAAAAGGTCCCAGCCCATTGGACTAGGTGTTTTCTTGCTCATCATTTAAGGCTGGCTAATTACCATTAGTCTCTAAGGCAGGCAGCATTGCTCTGACCTGTTGCTCCTGTGAGCAGAGCAGGGCACGTTACAGTTTTATGTGGGAGCCGCTGTATACCTCAGCAGAGCCAACGCGGAGACCTTTGATTAAACAGCTTAACACTATTTCCTTCTGCGAGCCCGTTCCCTTGTGCGGGAACTGGAAGTACCCTGCCTGAAGGCACAGTGCATCCTTGCAGGCAGGAATTCAGGACTGCCAAACCCTGCCTCACTGTCACTGGCTACTCGTTCTGAGAAAAGAGGCCTTTTTCACTTTCCTATGACCTCTTGACTTAGACGTCGTTATCCTTCGCTGTGGGAAGAACATACCTTTCCATCTTTCTTACTGCCTCACTCAACCTCGTTGGATTCATTGACACAAATAGGCATAGAAACATAAAATTGCCGTAATTGGGTCAGGCCATAGGTCTGACAGTGGCCAGTGACGATTGCTTAGAGAAAGAACAGAAGAAGCAGGGCACATACAGAAGGACCCTTGCCTTGGGAAATCTCATCCGCTACCAGCAGTTTCAAGGCCATCAGAGAGCCTGAGTTTGTATCCAGGCCATCACCGTATGATGCAAATACCAAAACCTTGAGTTTTTTGAACTCATAAACATGCTTTTCATTAAACAACACAAATATGTATCTGCAACTGTATATGACAGAGACCCTTACATGTGAGTCATCAATGTGTTTCGCTGTGTTTCTGTGCTTGCAAGGAGACAGATGGACCAGCACTTTTTGGCCATAATAAGCACATAAAGTACTTTTTTTTTTTCCTAGCAACAGGATTTCCTTAATTCACCTTTAAGCTATTTTTCACAGTGCTCTCTCTCCCCCATCCTACTCTGTGCGTTTTATGAGGGGCCCCTCAATTTCTGTGATCCGATCTTCTCGCTCCCAGCCCCATTACCGACAAAGGCGTCACACTCTCACTCCATACCTTTGTAACTAGGTTAAGGATCAGCTTGCACCGGCAAGCTGCAGTCCCGCAGGCTATCCAACACTAAGGGCCTAATCTACACCCTGCTGAAATCATAGCCTTTAAAAGGTTCAGTAGGTTTGGACCAACTTCATTGAGCTCAGAGGCGAGGCCCTATAAGAGGCATTACTAAATCTGCCCCAGTGCACAGCACGCTGCACTCTGTAACTTGCTGGTTTTGCAATGCAGCGCAATTTTTCTGCAATTTGAAATACGATGCAGTCCCACTATTTCTCCTGTGTGGTGCTCGGCAAAAGGGCATCGAGCATCCCTAGCTGTAAAAGTGCTGGGGTTTAAAAAAAAAGGCATGATACTCAATATTTATATAACTGGGAAAAGCATTGCTTACAAAACAGAAGGTAAAGACTACACCATTTGTAATGTGTAGGGGGTTTCTTTTCTTGATAAGCAGTATAGGTTAATGCAGGTAAAGATTCTCCTGGGTGCAGCTGAATGGACAAGCACAGTTTTGCTGTGCGTTCTGGCTTTACGGAACATCCACAAACTTAAGCCTGTGGTCTTGTGAGGTTGGGTTTTTTTTGGTTCAGGATTTTTTTTTGTTTTGTTTTGTTGTGTTTTAGGGTTTTTTTTAACAGGACCAAAATAGGACAGTTCATAAGGTAAGAAACAGCCAGGCCTTCTAGCTTTTGGTTTTATGAACATCCCTATACTTATTCCATCAGGGAACAAAGAAAAGAAGTGTCCGAATCTGGGCCTCTTTGGCTAGCCGATGCCAGGAGCTGCAGGGAAGGCATCTCTGCCGGTGTCCGAGTCACAGCGGCGCCCCGCTGCCTGCTGTCCTTTGCTCGGAATGAAGGAAAGCTTTGACCCGGCCACATCTCTGCTTCTGGAGGGAAAAGCAAAGCCTTCTCTTCGGGCTATTTCAGCTCCCAGGACCCTTGTGCTGCCCCAGCTCTCCCAGCAGCTGCCCAACGAGCATTTCTGCCTTTCACATCCTCTTCTCCTGCTTAAACAGTCCACAGCTAGTATTTTCTTTTTTTTTTTCTTTCCTTTCCTTTCCTTTCCTTTTTTTTTTTTTTTAATCGCAGAAAGGCCTCCCCGCCTAATCTAATTCCCGCTCCTTTGTCACAAGCAGATGTCACTTTTACATCTGTGCGTCTGCTCAAGCGCCCCGGCTCCTCCAGCCCAGCAGATGTTGCCGCCGCCGAGGCAGCAGCGGCCGGGGACGGGGCGGGGGGGACGGGACGGGGGCGGGGGGGACAGGGGGAGGGAAGCAAAGCGCAGGTCCCTCTGCTGGCAGCCGCCTGAATGCCACGGCCGCCCCGTGACAGGGAAAACCATGGATATTATTATTATTATTAGTAGTATTATTATTATTATTATTACAAGTAGCCCCAGGATGGGCAGGAGCAGGGACATGTCCCCGCACACCCAGGCCTTGACAAGAAGACCAGCCAACACGTGTCACCGGCCCCCCCCTCGGTGCCGTTACCCCCCCCTTGGCTTCGCACCCCTGCGAAGGGTCGGTCGGTCGGTCGGTCGGTCGGTGCCCCGCGGTCGCGCTGCGCTGCGCAGCCGGTCCTGCTCCGGCGGTGGGATGCTCCGGCGGTGGGATGCTCCGGCGGTGGGATGCTCCGGCGGTGGGATGCTCCGGCGGGCCCCCTCCCATTAAAGCAATGCCAAAGAAACCTTCGCCGGGATTTAATATTTTATTCAGGCGGGTGGGACCGCGTTGGAGCGGTCGGAACGGGGCCGGTGGGGACCCGGGGGGGGACACACGACCATGGGGCGGGGGGGGGCCGGGAGGCGCTTTCCCATGGCCGCACAAAGGCGCGCTGTTCCCTGTTTTGTTTCGCTGCCTCCGAGCATTCCTCCGGCAGCCCGGAGGGAAAGGGGGGGGGGGGGGGGGGGGGGGGGGGTGGGACGGACCGGGCCCCTCTCCATGCCGAAGGAGAGAGGAAAGAAAAGTGTTTTTTTGCAGGCCCGGCGTCTTTTTCTGCCGGTCCCGGCGCACACCGCGCATCCTCCGCACCCCGCGCTGCCCGGCTGCCCCAGACAAAAGGGCCCTTCTGGAAGGGAAAAATCACCCAAAAAAAAAAAAAAAAAAAAGAAGAAAAGTAAAAAAAAAAGAGAAAAGAGGGGTTGAAGCAACCGGGAGGCTCTAATTCTATTTGTGTCGCCTGGAAATCAGAAGGGGTTTTTCCACACTTCGCCTTGATTTGATTATTCCTTGGAGATGGTTTCTCTGCCCCCAGCCAGACGCGTGGGGGAAGGCCGCTGAGGCAGTTGGCCCATAGTGGGAATAATCAAATTACCCATTTGCTACAACTTTTTCGGCAGAGCCGCTCGCGTGTGGAAAGAACAACTGGAGCCCAAACCCCGCGGAGGGGGGGACGGGGGACACAAACCCAACCCCCGCGGGCAGTGCGGAGCCGGGGACATGGGGACAGCCGGGCCGGGAGGCGGGGGAGGCCCGGGGGCAGGTGCCGGGGGCGGTGGGGGGGGGGGGGGGGGGGGGGATATGAAGCGGGGGGGGACAACGGCCGCTGCCGAGCGGCCCCGCAGCCGCGGGTGCGGTGCCGGGTGCGGTGCCGCTGCGGGGACAGAAACGCGGCCACAAAAAGGTGTGGGGGGGTGTGTGTCCCCGGAGGAAACGCACTCGGAAATTTATTGTGGTTTATTTATTTATTTTTTTTTTTTAAATGCCCCGTGTTGTTTGAGAGGGGGCGAGGCACCTCCCTGCCCCGAACGCGTATTCATATTCATGAGAGCGCGGGTAAATAAAGACAAATCCCCGCTGTAGTAACACTTAGATTCACATCATTCTTTAGTGCCCTTTAGATTTGGGGGACAGAAGACAGATGTTTGCAGCGCTTTTCTCCTCTTGTCTGGTGACCATAAAGGGAGAACCATTTAGAGCTCGCAATTTGTTTCCACCCTCGCACTAAAACCGTGTTCGCATTTATTTTCATTTCGCCGGTGCACAAAAAGTGTCCACGGGCCACCAAAGGCCGTTCTTTATCAAATACACATTGTACAACATGCAACCGCAATAAAACTATCAGCCCTCGCCATAAAACTATCACCCGGCTCCTCAGCGGCTCAAGAATCCGCTGCTTTGTTTTCTTACCCGCCGGTAACTCCCGGGGACATGCCCCCCAAAATCAAACCCCGGTCGTCGGTGGAATTAAGTACCGCTTCGGAGCATTTTTAAGGTCTAATAAACGAGCGCGAAGCACGGGGCTCCGTAGATTCCCCGTGCTCAAGCACCAGCTTTGAATTAAACTACTTAGCTTGGCAAATA